>WBNO01027744.1:1153883-1172489 GCA_013400575.1 Peucedramus taeniatus | reverse complement strand
ATATTATATATTATATATTATATATTATATAATATATATTATTGTGTCTAAGATTATATTATATAATATATAATAGTATATTATATAATATATAATAGTATATAATATTATAATATTATAATGTAATGTATAATGTATTATATATCACATATAATATATATTATATATATAATATTATTATGTTCTCTTAATATTAGCATATTATATAAGAACAGGGGCAACCCCTTCCTCTGCACTTTGGAGGAAAAATAACTTCATTCATAATTTGGGGATTCCAAATGTCTGAAGCTGAAGATTCGGTAAGAGGCAAGTACAGGGAAAGAAAGGGGGAAAAAAAGTGGGAGTGAACACATGTGGGAACGTTTCCTTTCAGTAGTTTCAGGGAAAATGCTCGCTGTGGAGGGGGAAATATTGAAATAGAGTTCAGAGAATTAGTAAATAACCCCCATTTCGGGTTGGGGAGGGATTCTCAGCTGGTGGGGCCCGGGGATGTTTCCCCAAAATGTTTTGTGAACCAGCCGCTTTTTAAACAAGGCGAGCTGCCAGCAGCCTTTAATACGCACCGCCGAGGCTCTGGGGCGGGAGGAGCAAGGACCAGGAGATTCCCTGGATTTCGGAGCGGGCTCTGGCATTTCGTAGGTGCAGAGGGGAGGCAGCCTGGCTTTGGAGCTCGCAGCTTTGTGCTCTGAGCAGCGCTGCCGGCTGATTTACTGCCACGGCATCCTCGGCTGGGAGAAGGGAAAGCCACGGCCTTCTGTGGAGAGCATGGGGAATTACTGACCGACAGGGACACGGGCTCCACTTGATTGCAAATTTCCTTTCAAAATCCCGCAAGTTCACAGGAGCCGGGGCTCTAGCAGGGCAGTGCAGTATTTAGTACAGCCCTGCCACATCTGGGGCTGCAAACATCACCCGGCCCCCCCTGCAGAGCTGTGCCACCGGGGGAAAGGCAGGGCTTGCAGGCAGCACAATTAATAGTTTTTATTTTTCGATGAATTAGTACGCCCCACTCTTTCAGTGGTGGTAGAGAAGCTCTTTTAGCCTATCTTGCTAGTGAGTGTTTAAGATTCCTGGAATATTTTGTCTCCACCAGAAGATTTAACCAGTCCTGATTATGGATCAGTGGCAGGGATGCATCCTCAGCAATAAATTCATATTCATGGGGGGAAATGAACTGTGGAGCATCCGTGGAGTTCCAAGACCAAAAACCTTTGGAACAAAGAAATTCCTCCCAAGGACTGACCCAGTGAATTGTGCTCTGAACACTTGGGATAGGAAGGATCCCTTCCCACAATTCAGGAATAAATGCCAGGCTGGCTGTGGAAATACTGGAGCACCTTGTGCAGTCTGGTGTCAGAATGTGCAGTTTTCAGCGTGGTTAAAATTAAAAAAAAAAATAATTAAAAAGTAATGATATGAAGCAATGAGCAAGGATTGAATAGAGGTTTTGTTTTAGTTTGAAAGGAAGCTGTTTCCTCTAGGAGAACACTTCTTCCTCGATAGCATATCATTAGTTGCTTCTTTACATGCTCTGGAAAGATGTTTCTTTGAATCTTTATGTGTGGCAAGAGGCAGAAAAGGGTGGAGGATAAAAGAGAGCTAAAAATAGCAGCAGCATCTGAATGCACAAATGCAGAACTTGTCTGCAAAACGGGTAACAAAGGCAAACATGCCTCAGCACATCAAAATATTGCTTTTTGTTAGCGGGTATTTGTGTTCTCTAACGACATTTCTGTTGGGAAGGAAATTCTGCCTCCTCCTCTGGCAATAACCAGCAGGACAAATTTCATTCACTCCATTCCCCAAAGTGGAATTTGCTCCCTCACAGTCCCACTTAACCCAGCCCTTCTGTGCCCTGGTTTCCTGTCTATCAATTGAGTTCTCAGGCATATTATTAAGTCATTTATGTGTTTTTAAAGCACTTGGACATCTCATAAAAATGATTGCAGGAAAGTGCACTTATACTGGTACACCTTAATAAACCCAGATCATGCCAGGCACAATTAAACTCTTTTTTATGTCCCACCATGCAAATCTTCCTGTAGAGCTTGAAGTTTAACTTTCAAAGCTCAGCTGAGTTTATTCAACTGATTACTATCTAATCCACCCACCCATCATCCCACACTCCCTCAAAAAAATGTTCAAATCCTGCCCAGAGTGATATTTTTATTTTTAAACTTGAATGTCTAAGCATTCCTCACAGATGTGAGAAAACTTGAGGCTTAATCATTACAGCAAAGCCGTGCTGGCATTAGACAGGACACAGCCTTCTGCAAAAAAAAATGGGGTTTTCAGGAATAAACTGCTGCTCTGTCCCAGCACAGAGCCACGTTTGAGCACCAAGAGGGAGAGTTTTAGCTGTTGGTGGCACTGGGACACGGAGTCACCATCCCAGCCCCAGCTGGGGCACACTGGGGTCATTGCCACACTGCCCAGCAGCTCCAAGGAGAGCTCCAAGCACAGCAGCTCTGCTGGGACAGCTCCTTGTGGATGGACAAACAGGCACAGGGGCTCTCTGTGGTGAAGGGTGGGGCAGTTTTGGGGGCAGTTTTGGGGGGTACAAGGTGCCTGTGCCATTCCTTGTTGGCTCACTCTGTGCCAGGTGACCCTGCTGGCACCTCCTCCCTTTCCTCCCTCACCTCTGGCCCTCAGGACAGCAGATTGGTTCTGTTTGAATATTCCATGTCCAGCACCAAAGAGGATTCCCAAAATACAATACAATTTATAATTATAATTTATTTATTTTATTTCAAATATCTGAGGTGGCCTTGTTGGGACCCCAGTCTGAGGCAGGGGCAGAGTGCCCTGGCAGGGCAGGGCTGGCATCATTCCTGGCACAGGTCACTCCAGAAGCCCTCAGAGGCTTTGCTGTGCAGGGCTCTGTCCCACCCAGCCGTTCTGGAGGAAATATTTCATTTCACTGGGCTCTTTGCCTGGGCTGGTGCAAACAAGCAGAACTTGTTGGTACTCAGGGAAGCCAGGAACATTTACAGCAGCAGAGGATCCCCTCCATTCTTTTCTAGTGCAGCTCTGTGAATAGTTGCAGTGAGCTCTCAGCACACCTGGGCACTGTGCAGAGGTGCAGCCCTGTCACAGGAGGCTGTGCTGGGGTCAGGGGCACACCCTGCACATTTTGGGGTACAACAGACCCGTGTTTGTGGTGCTCACACGTGGGTTACCAAGCCCCAGGGAATCTGCAGTTTGGTTTCTCTGGGAAATTAGGAAATTCGGTGCCAATTTGGCCAGGTGATCTCAGAGGGCTCTGGGGGCAGCTCAGGGCTCTCCAACACCTCTGGTGGGGTTCTGTGGTGTGGGAGAGCCAAAGATCTGGAGGGGTTTTAGTGTGAGCACAGAGTGGTTCCCAAGATGAGGAATTCTTCAGGGCAGCTCAGTGGGAAAGGAAACCCTCCTGAGGAAGCCCCTTGGACAAAACTGTATTTTTGTGTGTCAGGGCAGCTGTTGGGCTGGACCATCCATCTCTGGGTCCATAAAAGTCCATTTGCTCTAAAAAGGGCTGATTTTCACAGGCTGGAGAGAGGGCATCTCCCTAATGATCAATACTCTGTGATTTGCTGGGTGATCACCAGCTCAGACACTGCACACAGGGGGTACTGGGGGATTAATCCCATCTGCTTACAAACAATTTTCAGATCAGGCCCAACAAACCCAATTACAAACCCAATTACAAACCCAATTACAGTGTTCCAGGACTCATAAACCCCCTTGAACTCAAGGTACCCCTCTCAGGGTGCAGAGCTGGGCTGAGCACCTCTGGTGAGATAGGGAAGAGCCCCTGGTGAACCCTGAAATCTGGGAAAATCAGGGCTGCCATGAGTTAATTATGGGGGATTAAGGGCCCCCATGAAAAATAACAGATGTGAGCAAGCAGCAAGTTTGCAAGCAGCACTATGACCAATCAATAGAAAGCTGTGTTTAGCAGGAGATTATGCACCAAACATGGCAGGGAGATTAAAAAAAGCAAAACTCTTCCTACTTGAAATCAGATTTGAAATGCTGGCAGTATGCAAAGCACCCAATTATGAAAGCAGCGTGCTGCCACTGCTGGGGGAGCTCCTCCTCCTTGCTCCTACACAAGGTGATTTTTAAAAGCTTGGCTTATTTTCCTAGTTTTGTTTTCACTCAAGCCAGAACAAAGTGAAGCACAGGTAACAGAAGTGCCTTAAATAGTTACTTGGTTGGCAGAGCACCATTTCAAGCCCATTTTGCATTTCTATACGAGAGTGATTAATCTAAGCTGGAAAGGATGGGAAAAAATAAACATTAGGATAAGCAGATATGATATCAGGAGCTGGCTGTGCTTGAAATTTCTCTTGATTATTGCTGCTAATGCTCAAGACAGACAGGAACTGCAAATAAATAAATACGTTCTGTTAATATTTGCTGAAATTTTTGAACACATTCCCTTTGGCTCTGCTTGGATCCCTCTCTTTTGCTTTCTGGGAACATATGTGTGATTGAGTTGGAGAACAAATGTTTGGAGAAGAAGTTCAAAGTCTCTAAAACTGGCCCACATTTGTATTTGTGTCAGAGATTTGTGCACTTTAACCCCAGCTCAGGATTCCTGCTCAGGACAGCCCTGGCACCCAGGTAAATCCCTGCCTGCACCAGAGCCAGGGGCATTTGGGTGGGGGAAACCTTCTCCCCTTGTCCTCTTGGGCTTTTTGGTTCATCTTGGGGGTTTTAATCCTTCCCCAAAATCCAGAAAAGTCAATTCAATCAGTCCCTTTTGGATTTTAAAGGACTTTGGAGGAGCCTCCCAGACAGCAAAGTTTCGTGTGACTTTGCTCCAGCTCTGCAAACTCGAGGATTCACAAATTTTGAAGTCAGGACCTGCAGAATTGTGGCAAAATTATGTGTAAAATTATAAATTCTGGCTCTTTTGCCTCTTGAGCCTATGTGGTTCATATTTCCCAGCTGCCCTGCTATGTTGGTGATTTAGTGAACCAACTGCCAACTGCCTTTCAAATACCAAATGCTGCAGATTATGATCAGCTGGCAAAAATCTTAATTTTTTTGAAGTGAGTTTTCCAAAACAGTTTAGTAAATCCTGTTGAACGAGCAAATCAAAACACTGTAGGAAAACTTGACTTGAAATGGACGTTTTGCCAAGAAACAAAGAGTTTAATATGAATTTGTGTTTATACTTGAGGATATTCCCTGTGCTGCAGCTGGGAGGTGTGATGTGAAAACCCCTGAGTAAGTGTCCATATAAACAGGCAGCCTGCTGCATGCTCTGGGGTTTATCCTGATTTGTCTGGATTTTATTCCACCTTAGCTTTGGGAGTCACAGAATCTATCCCAGGTTGCTCCAACTTGGGCACTTCCAGGGATGGGGCAGCCACAGCTTCCCTGGGCAGCCCCTGCCAGGGAGGAATTTCTTCCAGTAATTAAAATAAAGGGCAAAATTTGGCTTTGTACAGACTGGCCAGCAGAGCAGCATCACCTCTTTTCCCCACCTTTTATCCAGACTCAGAATTTTAGGTGTGTTCCAAAAGGCCAAAACTCCAATTCTGGCCCCTGCAACGGGAAGCTCCAACTGTGTGACTTAAAACCTTTAAGTTATTCACCTATTGGTTAAAAAAATCAGTGAAATGTTTTCCTCAGGAGCAGGAAAAAAAGCAAAACAAGCAAACAAACCTTGTGGCACAATCTCCCCCAGTTTCAGAGCTGTCATGGCCTTTGATTCCTGAGTTTCAGCAGCTTCTGGGACAATGTCAGGAGAAGAGCTGGGAGAAGCTGGTACAGCATAAGAATCCTGCAGCACTCTGAGCCTCTATTTAGGATTTAGTGGTTTCTTTTGTGGCTTTATGACACCAAGGGGTTGCATTATTTGCAGTTTGCAGACTCACAAGGCTGTAAAATATGACGTGCTTACGTTTTGGAATTAAAAAGCCATTTTCACCAATAAATCCAAGCAGATTGGAACCCTTACAAAAATCTGTTCCTTCTACCAGAAGAATTTGAACAGAAACTGGGCAAGGGTTCAAAGGCAGAGCACAGCCCAGGATGTATTTGGGTTTGCAGGGATGCAGCCAGTTGTCATTTGCTCCCTGATCATTAAATCAGTGCTGCTGAGGGGGCAGGATGGAATCAGCATTCCTGCTTTTTCTGTTCATTGTTCTTATCTCCTGGACAAGTTGATAAGGGGAAAAATCAAGCCAGGACATGAGTAATTACAAGGTCCCAGCGAGCTCCCTTGGCAGTGCTAGGCCAGATCTGTTCTGCAGGGAAAGGGACACTGGGTGAGGGAAAACTGCATTTTTCTCCTTACAAACCATCCTATCCCATTCCAGCACAATTCCCATGGAAACTCCAGGGCCATCCAGCCCTGCTCATTGAAGGGAAGTGCTGTTTCAGATTTGCTTTGGGTTCCTGTCGTGCCATCCAAGCTCTGTGGCAGGACAGTGACAATCAATGCAGTAAATCCTGTGCTCCACTTCCTCAGGCATGGAAAACCATCCCAAGGTTGCATTTTCCATGGAATGGCAGCTGAATTCCCTCCTGAAGGACTGGCTGGATGCAGAACTTAAAGAGCTGATAACAGAAGTATCATCTGCAAAAACCCTGCTAGGTTCAAATTTTGAATCCTGAAAAAAAACTTAATTATTTTTAAAATTAGCATATATTTATTGCCTTGCATTTTTTCTCTCAGTAAGTTTTAGCAAGATAAAGAGAATATTTCACTGGTCCTGGCAGGGCTGGTCACTCTTCTGCCACAGAGTTTGTTGGTTGGTTAATTTTTATACAGTAGGGGGGAAAAAAAGAAAAGAAAAAAAGAAAAGAAGTAGGGAAAAAAAGTCTCCCAGATATTTTCTGACTAATTTAGTTTCTGTATCAGGGCTGTTGTAAAAATGTTGTTGAATGTGGAGATTAATACCAGTCACCAAGCAACTGACGTGGGGAGAGGGATGAGTGTTAGCAGGAAAACAAGGATATGAGTAAAGCAAAAGCAGAGTTCTGGTTGTTCCAGCAACAAAAAAATCACTTCAAAACAAACTCCAAAACAAACAACACTTTTCACTTAGAGAATCCAAAACAACACATCAGCATTCGAGTAATTCCTGCCATTGACTGCTTGCCTCTCACCCAGCACATATTCCAGCAGGAAATATCTGAGCTGTGCAAATAAAAGCATCCAAGAATCTTTGTTTTCCTCTGAAATGCAAGGCCAATAACTTATCTCTTATTAACAAGTTCATCTTTTGTTTCCCCAAGGTGCATTTTTTTTTTTTCCTTTTTTTTTTTTCTCCCCTCTGTGTGTGTGTGTGTGCTCTTGGCAAAATTGTTTGGAACAAAAAGAAAGCAGCTTCCCCTCCCGTTGTTTTGCTGTCTTTGCAGGCATTTCTTTGCAGGGAGACAAAGCTGGGTCTCCTCTGTGCTTGTGCCCAAATGTCCCAACATTCCTGTGAATGGAGGCTGCTAAAGACAGGCTGCTCTGCTGGCAACTTGTTATGACAAAAATAGCAAAAAAAAAAAAGGAAAAAAAAAAAAAAGGAGGCAGCTTGTCAAATTAGGAATTACATGAGGTCAGCAAATTTGGGAACAACCGGGAGGGGAGGAGGGAGAAGGAGAGAGACCTAATTAGGGCTGGGGGAGGAGGAAGGGTGGCCCTGCTGAAAGCCCAGCGCTGCTTTTGATCTCAGAGGGGCAGCAGGACCAGGCTCCTCTGATTTTGGTGGCCACGATGGCCCTTAAAGTGCCTAAAAATAGCATCCTGCTGAACGCTGCTGCTGCTGAGCTCTCTGAGCTGGGTTTGGCCCCAAACCCTGTCCCCCTTGTGCCTTTTGGGGTTTTCCTGCAGCTCCTGCCCCTGTGGCACCCAGAGTGACCTTGTGCCAGAGGCCAGCTCTGAGCCAGCTCTGGAGAGGGAGCTCAGCCCCTTTGGGCAGCTCTGGCATCCCAGCACAGTGATTTCAGTGCCTGCACCTGGCATGGCACAGGAGGTTCCTTCAGCTGGGGCAGAACTGCCAAATTCCCATCCAGAGAAGGGTTTGACTCCTGCCAGAGCCTCCTGTAACTCATCCCTGTAATTCCAGAGAGCAGAGAGGGCAGGAAACCCAAACTCCTTCATTCTGCTCTTCTCCCAGTGCCTCCTGATAAATAATCAATCCTGCTGACCTGCAGCTCCTGCAGGGCTGCCCAAGCTGCAGGAGATGCTCTCCCTCCACCTCTCCATCTCGTATTGCTTGACAAATTCCTGGATTATATTTTATTTCCCAATCTCCATTCATCAGTGTTCCACAGTTCAGTACAAAAATTTCATATTCCTTAAAAACAAACAAACAAAAAAAAAAGTTTCTGCAGGTGTCATAGGGAAGTCAAAATTAAAAGTAAGATTTCTACTCAGCCAAAGAGCCTCAAAACAAACGAATAATTGTATTTTCAAAGAGCATTATGATTCCTGGGCCAGCTGGGGGCTGAGGGTGAAGAGTGTCCTGCCTTGTGAACACTTGGGAATGGCATTCCCAGTTGTTTAGGCCAATACAGCACAATAAACCATAAGGCAGGAGCTTGTTGAGCCTCTGCCTGGCTCCCAGGGCTGCACACAGAGCAGGGCTGTTCTTGCTGCTTGCCTGTGCTCACATGCAGATGCAGAATCCAAATCAGCAGCTCTGAGTTAACTATTTATTCAAATCAAATTCAACCAGCTAATTGTTCCCAAGCTTTTGCCCTGCTCTATTCATTATTGGGGATGTACAATCGGTCCCCAGGGACCTGCCTGGGATGACAAGGCTCTTTTTTGGGCCTGGATAATTAGAGTGTGAAAGTATAATAAACAGTAAATACCAAATTTTCCTTCTAGACACAACCACCCTCCTCCCATGCCGATATCTCTGCTAACAGTCCCTCAGTCATGGCTCAGACAGCCCTGAAATGGGGCACAGGGCTGAGAGGAGGGAGAAAAAAGTGCTGTGCAAATGTTTGTGGATCCTTCCTTGTGCTCTGGGTGATCCCTGTGCAGCAGCCAGGGACAGGGAGGTGACAGGGCAGAAGTCACCTCCAATAAATGTGGCATCTTTGAGGTGTCACACCTGGACATGGCACCTTTCCAGCCACATTTTCAATCCTGCAGCTCAAATCTGTCCCAGCTTTGCATTGTCTGACTGGGGAGTTAAAAGTCCAACATTCTGATTTGTTAATTTTTAACCTGGGTTTGGAAAAACGTTCTGATTTTTTTTTTTTTTTTTAGATGGAGATGTAAAATTAGCAAATCCACCCCCCTCCTGGTATCTACACTGGAATATAAAAACACCCAGCTAAGCCCCACTAGAACACTGCAGTAATAACTAAACTAGATAACCTATTTGGGCTTAATCCAGCCTGAACAAAGGCAGCAGTTCAAGCTGAAACTGAAAGCCAATATTTAATATCTGAGCTGCTAAAGGCAGCATTTGGTGGAACTTTAACAGAATCGCCAAAGTTCAACAATTGGAGAGGGGGGAAGTTGTGAATTTTAACCTTCTGTTTGTTGCAATCAGAAAAGGAAACATTCTCAAACAGCAGCTGAGGAAGCTTACAAATGAAATTACATGAACGTGGCTCATCTGGGAAGAAGGAAGTGCTGCTCACATACATATGTTTTATGCAGCAGAACTGTTTACTTTATTTGTAAACCCTTCCAAACACTGTCCAAAGTTCAGCCTTTGTTCAAGGTAAGAATGTAATTGCACTGCCCTGAGATGCAAGAGAAGCAATAAAGTTAGGATTCACCAGAGGAAGACAATTTGGAATTAAGAAAAAGCAAGTTCTGATATCTTAATGCCTCTCCTCCCTCCCCTCCTGCTTAATGACTCTCGTCCCCTTAAGAAATCTTTGAAGGAAGCCAAAAGCAGGAGCAGTGTGTTTAAAGGTCGTGTGTGTGCTCTGCTCCTCGCTGCTCTGTGCCTTTGAGAATCCCACAAGGACACCCTTGGTTTACATTTTCATCCAAGTTTCATTTTTAGGGAAGACACAGCAATGCCCAGGCTCGATACACAGCCTCAGAGATGTGTTTAATTTTGGTAATTAGGCTCTTGTTGGGACTTTCAACAGCAAAGCCTCTCAGTGGATGTTCAATGGAGATTTATTTTCAAGCACAGAGCGTTCTTAGAGAGAAATAAAATTAGGGAAATAGGAAGGCATATTGAATATAGGCACTCCTTCTGCAAAGATAAATGATTTAGTAATGAATAGATTCTTCAGGCCATAAAAAATCCATTTATTTTCTTTTGAATTTCAACCAGAGGTCTTGCACTTTCCCACTCAGTTATAATCAGTTAAAATGAGAACACAGAGAATGAAACCAGTGTACAGGCAGGGAAGGCAACAACCACAATGTATAATAACAAATAGAAGTTAAATTAACCCACATCTCAAAAGAGGCAGCACTTGCACAGAAAGGTGGTGGTTTATTTCCATTCAAAGGGGGAGGAAGATGAGATCTGGAACACACAACACTTACAAATTACCTGCCTGCAACAACAAGCTGCCAGATTTTAGGCAACTCATTAAAATGGAGGCTCCACTTGACCTCTTCTGTAATTGTGGAAATGAACCAGAACTATGATTAGTGGGGTAACTCCAAGGGTTGCTCCACTCTAAATTTGCCTTATCAGGGAGTTTGACCTTGCAGCAGAGCAGGAGCACCAGCAGAACCCTGGGTGCTCCTGGGCTTTATCCTCTGGGGAAGGAGAGGCTGGCACAGCCCTGAGGAGCAGCACAGGCTCCCCTGGCCTCGTGCCACCCTTCATCCCCCATTTCCAGAGGGGATGGACTCACCAGAGGGGCAGGAGGGGCAGCTTGGCCAGGCTGCAGCCACAGGATGGGCATTTCTGGCCCAAAGAAAATGCTTGGGCAGCTCTGTTGGGACAGTTCTCTGACCTAAAAGCCAAGCAAAATGGGCTCTTAGGGCTGAACCTGACTGGGTGGCTGGGCTGAAAATCTGCTCAGCAGTGCTCAGCTGCTGCTGCAGCAGCATTTCCCCTTCCCCCTTTCATCTCTGTGGTTCTCAGGCTCGGCTTGAACAAGACATCTCTATTTTTTTCTGCTTCTGTATAAACTGGAAGCAGATCTGGTGGTGCTACTGTTGAGTCCACAGGGACCTGTGCTATAGAAAAGGTCCCACTGAGGTCAGCAGGGCCATTTGCATGATTTACTGAAACAAGGCTGAGTTTTCACCTCACCTGTAGCCTTCATATCTTGGTGTTGCTAACGTGTTGAAATGAGCTGGGTGATTCCAGAGCAGGGATCCAGCTCTGCAGCAGCTCCATCCCCAGCTCCACTGCTGCAGAGTTGCCCTTTCATTATCACCCTCCCATGAGCAGGGGAAATGCAGCTGACCCCAGACCTGCCACACCTCAGCTCCTGTCTGCTCCCAGGGCTGGATTTGCAGTGTGTTCATTATTGGGAAGGAATCCCTCCCTGTGAGGGTGGGCAGGCCCTGGGATGGAATTCCCAAGCAGTTGTGGCTGTTCTGGATCCCTGGCAGTGCCCAAGGCCAGGCTGGAGCAGCCTGGGACAGTGGCAGTGTCCCTGCCATGGCAGGGGTGGCACTGGATGGGCTTTAAGGTCCCTCCAACCCAAACCATTCTGGGATTCTGTGAATTGAGGCAGAAAGAACTGGGATTTGATCATCCAAGTGTTTTCTAACATGAAAGTTGTGAACTGTACTGGGATGTTTTGACATCCTGCAGGATTCAGCATTTCTGTCTGAGCAGATTAACAACTGGGAAAGTCTGCACCAACTTCCCTGGAACACAACTGCATCCCACTGTTCTACCAATAACCCACACAGTTTAGAGACCAGGACAGAAACAGAAAGAGAAGGGAACAGAAATTAAGCTGAATTAAGGCTCAGGGAAAACTTTAGTCCTGGTTTTATGCCAGAGTTTTGTTCCCTGTTTCCCTGAGCTCCTTGGGGCTGTGCCCTGCACACATCTGGGAGCCCAGGCCAGGAGCATCCTGCCTGCCTGGGCCAGCTGAGCTGGGAAACACAGCCAGCCCAAAAGCATCTCAAGGTTTGATCCTTGCTTATTATTATCTATCACTTGACCCATGGAATTCCTGCACATATCCTGAAGCCCAGGAATTTTAATCTAACAGTTCACATGTTTCAAGACAAATGGTTTTTTTGGTTACCCACTGGAGCTGCTCAGTCCATGACTGTAAATCTGAGTAAATTGCTGAGGACTGAAACTCCAGCAGGCAGCAGGAATGATGCAAACAGAAGGTCCTGTTCTGATTCAGTCACTTACCAACTTGTGCTGCATTTTTATTGCCGGTCAAAAGTCGACAGAGTATGCAAATGTAAAGAAAAAAAGTTCTTGTTTTGGAAAAATACAGCATTTTAGTATTTATAATTACACACTAAGGGCCTTTTATGCTCAGCCTCATTTATCTTGGATTTTTTGCATAATTTGAACTGTAAGTGGTGATATATGTAGAGCTCATTTATTCAAATTATACAGGGTTAGTGTTTTCCCTCTCCTGAATGTGGTGTGCGTTTTGGGAGAAGTGCCAGACTCAAGGAGGCAGGAGGAGGAGCAGAAAAAGAAGACACTGCAAAAAGACCACAGAGGCACTTGTTCCACTTTTAAAATGGCTCCCAAGCCCTCATGACAAATTAGATGTGTGAGTTAAATCCTCTTGCCTTTGTGAGACAAATATATCCCCTGCAGATCCCAATAAATCCACCTGGCATCTGCAGCATCACTCATGCCACAGAAGGTGCACAGGAAATTGCTGTTCTCTGTTCTCACCTGTGTCATTGAACAGAGTGGCTTTTCTGCTGCCTCAGCCACCAAATCCTCCCTTGGCACCTGGTTCCTTCCAAGTGACACCAGCCACAGGCACTGACCCCAGAGCTGACTCAGCTGTGCCTGGTGTTAGAGATTTAAGCTGAGGGTTGCTGGCTGGAAATGGTGTTGGGAGTAGATCTGATCCTCCAGCACAAAACAGGCAAAATATGTCCAGTGTGGTCCTCCAGCACATGGGGTGCTTTGTGTGCAGTTTTGCACCACACTCATGAGCACTTCATAAGGTGCAAATTCAGGATTTGAAATTGCTGCTGAACTAAAATTCTCCAATGCAGAACAGGCTGGTGTCAGTCCTTAAAGGGAGGTGCCTTAGGCCAGGCTTTAAGAGACTTGATTATATTAATTATTAACAATTGTAGCTGGTATTGAAGTTGTTCTGTCCCCTCACATTCAAAATGGGATCTCCCCACTCTTCCTGCAGGTTCCTTGGGGGGGTCTTTTGCACAAATATTTGTATTGAGCAAACTGAGATGAGAATTTGTGTTTGCCACGAGTGTTTTGGGAGCTCACAGCTCAGCCTGGAGCAGGTTCCTCGCTCCCAAATGCAAACTGGGTGTAGAACATCTTCATATATTTGGAGACCTTAATGATCCATCCCTAAAAGGTTAATTTGCATATTCTCCACTGGTGCAAAGTGAAGATAGTATTGCCATCTTCATTCCCCCATTGAATGCAGCATATTTTCATGGCAACGTGACAATCTCCTTTGAGTCTCCCATCCTAAAGGATTTGTGTTTCTGGGGCACTACACAGGTTTCAGAAATAGAGTTTTTTTTGAGCCTAAACTTCCAGAATGTGCTTCTGTGAGCAGGGCCAGATGCAGGCCAGATGTGAGCTGGCCCTGTGGACACCTCCCTCCCTTCCCTGCCCCAAATTCCCGTGGCTCAGTGGCCAGGGCTGGGTGCTCCTGGTGCCCTGACTGTGCCAGAGGTGCCTGTGGGTCCCCAAAGGGCTGCACCAGCCCCAAACCCAGCCCAGAACCTCTGGCCCAGCACTGCTGCAGCCCCCAGGCCCCCTGGATGCTCCTTCCAGAGCCCTGGCCCTGATCTTGATCCTGTTCCCAATCCCTGCTCTGAGCTGAGACCAAATCCTCCTGGGAACACAGAGTGTGGCTGTCACTGCTGTGGGGTTTGTGGACCTGAAATCCAAAGTCTGGCTCCTATGGGCTTTGTGCACCTGGAGACACAGAGTGTGGCTCCTGTAGGGTTTATGTGCCTTGAAACAGAGTGTGGCTGTCACTGCTGTGGGGTTTGTGGACCTGAAAACCCAAAGAGTGGCTCCTGTGGGGTTTGTGCACACCAGCACTCCCCAGGCTCTCAGGTTGTGATCCCTGTTCCAGCCTCATCATTTCCTCCTGCACTTCCAGGCCGTGCACCCAGCTGGGTCTCAGGCTCATCCTTGGGAAATGATGATTTAACCTGCCCACAGAACCCCACTGCCCTGCTCCAGGGAAGGGCTGTGATTAGCAGGATTTATTCTTCCCTTTCTAATAATGCACTTGTTATGGAGAGAACAGAAGTTAGGAAACAAAGCTGCAGTGTTGGCTTTAAGGTCCCTCCAACCCCAGGAACGAGGAATAGAGAAAAAAAAGAAAAAAAGAAAAAAAAAACCCACAAAAAAACCCCCAGCCATCTACATTTTATAACATCAAACACGAAATTGTAATTTTTTATCAGCCCCTGCCATGCTTATTCCATATCCATGATGGGCCATGCTGTTTTCCCAAGGGAATCCATGGAAAACTCCCATTGGGAAGTGGCTGGGAGCTGCTGGAGGGTGAGTGCAGCCTCCTCACACACACGTGCTGGGTTTGAATCGTTCTCCCCACGTTTCAAGGAGCGTCACTGCTGCCACATGTCCAACATGAACTCGCAGTGATCCTCTCCCCAAATGCTAATGCACAGCTGTGGAGTTTGGATGTTCCAGAGCTGACTCATTCTGCAGCACAGCAGATTCACAGGGATGGCTGGAGGAGGGGCACTGCAAATCAGCTCTTTCAGGAATTAAAAGAACTCCTAACCCCCAAAGTATTACTATTCCATTACAGTATTTCTTTCATTGAGAACTTTGGGTCTTAATGACCCATAATTGATTTTTTTTTTCTCTCTTTTTGGCTTTGCTTTGTTTCAACATGAAATCTATGTCACTCTGGCACAGCCTGCCAGTCTTTTGTCTGATGTTACAAACAAATCCAGGCAAACATTAAGATTCATAAGGGGGATGGGGGGAAGCACAGCTTCTTAAAGCCACATCAAGTATGTCAGAGACAAAACATTTAATTTAAATGGTAGAAACTAACACAAAACAGCTTCAAACTTAGTAAGCAGAGTTAGCTAAGTAGAAACACATGTTCTTTTGACATTTGTTTTCATGACAATTAGAAGCAACTAGTTTTCAGCTCGCATTCTTGTTCATCCCTTTGAGGCTTTGGCCGGGACATTAATTCCGAATTACTGCAGAACAGGTGCCGAGTGGAACATGCAAGCTCGGAGTTTGTAAAGCTGAGCAGCCAAGTCTGGTTCAGGCACGTCCCTGGCCAGGGATTCAGTGAGTCAGGCAAACGAGGAACACAAAACGCTTTCATTTTTCTGCTGCTTTGACCTCAGTGTGTGTTTTGTTCCGATGTGTTTTGCATGCTCTGATCACCCTGATCACATGCATGTGTCTCATTCAGTGCCCCAGCATTGAGTTTCTTTCCCCCGGTGGAAGACAAAGCCCTGTGACAGCTTGCAGAGACAGGAACAGGTTTTTAAGTGTCATTAACCACTTGGGTTTGGTTGCAACAGTTTTAATGTCAGCCCAGGGCCACTGAGAGGATTAAATTGTCAATAGGCTCTTCCTAGCTTTTTTTTTTTTTTTTTAATTTTCTCTCCTTAGCCACTAAGTGAATCCTCATTTTGGTGAAGTCAGTGAAAGGGCTCAGACTGATTTCAACAGGCACAAACTGTGGGTGTGGGGAGAGGCAGAGCTGGGGTTTCTGAGCAGCAGATGAGTCTGAGAGCCCTGCTGACAGCAGGGAGGTGATGGGGAACACAGGGAGCCACAGAACTGCCAGCCTTCTGTTCTAGGATAGCCCAAATAAACCCCAAATTGCCTCAGAGCTCTTCACCAGCACGGGCTACCCTGGAATCTGCTGCTGCAGGAATAAAGGAGCAGTTTGGCCAAGGCCAGGCTGAGTTTGACACAAATGAGGGTGGAGATGGACTGAGGAGAGCAGGGAAGGGCTGTGGGTTGGCTGGGTTGTGATTCCCGGGTGCCTAAACCAGGGAATGGCTCTGCCAGCAGGAACATCAGCACCCAGGGCATTTTCCCTGTGGAATATCCAAATTCCTCCTGTGCCTTCAGCAGCCCCGTGCCGGGTCATCCCGAGAGGATGGGCTGGGTCTCGCAGAGGGGAGAAGGAGCAGGCTGTGTCCAGAGCAGGGAGATGTCCCTGGGAACACGGACAGGAATCCGATCAGCTCCTCTGAATGCAATTTTCAGAAGAGCTGCTGCTGCTGCTGTCAAGGGATTTGTCCTGGGAGTGAGATTTTCAAGAAATCCGATGGCCTATTATTGCTGTTAGCCAATTAATAATTATTTTCTTTCTGTTTGTTTAAACTGGTTTACCGTGCCACTGAAAGACGGGAGTCATCTTAAACGACTTGCTAATGAGTTAGGAAATGCAGAAACACCACACCCTGCTCCTGCTTTATTTCAGTCCTACAATGGGTTGGGATGTGATGGAGAATGCAGATGGTGTCACATGAGCAGCCCTGTATGGATCCAGCCCGCGTTAAATGGATGTGGCTGTGACCTTGGATTTCAGGAAAAACCAACAAAAAGCTTGGCTTAACATCCCGAAAGCTCAAAAATACCATTTTGGCACCCTTGGAGTACAAGCAACTGTATATAGAGGGCTGGGTTTTTTCCCACATAACATAAAAATATTAAAGAGGATGGCACAGACATGAATTGATGTCACTGATGGAAAGGGACTTTTTATAGGAGCGTGTAATGACAGGACAAGGATGAATGGATCCAAACCGACAGACAGAAGGTTTAGGTTGGATATTAGGAAAATATTCTTCTCTGGCACAGGGTGCCCAGAGCAGCTGTGGCTGCCCCTGGATCCCTGGCAGTGCCCAAGGCCAGCCTGGGACAGTGGCAGTGTCCCTGCCATGGCAGGGGTGGCACTGGGTGAGCTTTAATGTCCCTTCCCACCCAAACCATTCCATGTTGTGCATTCCCAAGTGCTCGGAGCCAGCCTGTGGCTCCTGGGGACAGAATGTTGTCATGGCCATGGAACAGAGAGGTGATCCTACCAATTTTTGCCATAGCAGGGTGTTCATTGCAAAATCAAGTGCTTTTACTTTGATAAGCTTTAATTCCAATCAAATGTAAATGGCTGGACCACAGGGAAATCTCCCTTAATTCCAATTAGCTAAACCTGCAGAATGCTTCATAGCAACGGAGTGGATGCACATGTAAACACTGCCATTATCACGCTGGTAAATTCTGCCTTTTATCTGCTGATCCCAAGGAGTTTATCAGCACTGAAGGATGCCCTCACAGCATCACTGTGCATCTCGTAAATAACTGAGATAATTCAAAAGGATAGAAAGAGCTTTATAACAACCCCGTGCTTTTTAAACAAGCTGTAATAAATGGTGCATCACAAGGTGCATAAACTCTGCACAAATGCCTCTCCTTTGCCTCCTCCCGGTGCATACGATTTCGATTTAATGTCACTTATTTCTGAAGTCTATTAAACCAATTGTCTTAATCTCACTTATTCTGCAGTGTATTTGCTCCGTGCAGCAGCAGCATTAATAAAAATCCCTCTGTAAACACAGACCAGCTGGGGCGAGCGGCGCAGGAACTGAGCAGGGTGACCCAGATGTGCAGCGTTACCCGCGTTCTTTTTAGGAGAGATAAACATTTTGTCTGGTCCCTCTCAGGAACGCCTTCCCCCGGTGTCCCGCTCTCCCCAGCCCGGCCAGCAGCTGCAGGAAATCGGGATCCTCCATCCCACTCCCCAGCCCATGAGGAAGGGGAAATTTCTCCTGCCCTCCCCTTTTCTCTGTGCTCAGCCGGAGGTGATAATCCCCACGGAATGCAGCATTTAGCACTTGTCAGGTATATGGTAATTGCTGCATTCCCCGGGGATTAAATCCGTGGAATCTAATTACAGTGGAGGGAAACCTCCCTATAAGAGAGGAGCTTTGCTGGATGGAAGGGAAAGTCTGCAGCAGGGAGCTGAGGGCAGGAAAGGCCTTTGCCTCTGTCCTGCCCAGCATCAGAGAGGTGCTGGTCCAGCTCTGTCCATCCCTCCTGCAGGACAGGCTCTGGGCAGCCCTGGATGCAGTTCCTGGACATCCTGGTCAGGGCAGCCCCATATAATGGAATGGTTTGGGTTGGGAAGAACCTTAAAGGCCATCCAGTGCCACCCCTGCCATGGCAGGGACACTGCCACTGTCCCAGGCTGCTCCCAGCCCTGTCCAGCCTGGCCTTGGGCACTGCCAGGGGTCCAGGGGCAGCCACAGCTGCTTTGGGCACCTGTGCCAGGCCTCAGCACCCTCACAGGGAAGGATTCCTGCCCAGTATCCCATCCATCCCTCCTCCCTGTCTGTCTGGAAACTTCAGGGTGTGAAAAGCCTGTTAATCAGGGCTTCATCCCGAGGCTGCAGGAATGCTCGGAATAGGAAGGACAAGGTTGGCTTTGCCCTGGACAGGAATACAGGGCCAGGCTGGTCCCAGGTGGGATGGGATTTGGGATGGGATTTGGGATTGGGGATTGGGTGGGATTGGG
>WBNO01027744.1:1000686-1135794 GCA_013400575.1 Peucedramus taeniatus | reverse complement strand
GCCCCCCCCGAGCCGCCGGGCCGGGCCCGGGGGCCGCTCTCGGCCGGGGTGGGGGTGTGCGGCGACAGGAGACTATTTCTTTGTGAGTCAAAGATGTTCCTGGAAGAAGGATTTGTAGTAAGTAGCTCATGGGGCGGAGGGGGGGGGGGGTTGTTAATGAAAAGTTTATTGATCCGTTTTGCCAGTTTTTGTTTCGTTTACCTTTGTCTTTCAAAGACCAAAGCCTTCCCGATCATTTCTTTAGCATCGTGTTTCTTTTTTTTTTTTTTTAAAGGAGAATAGGAAGTTTAGAAAATAAATAAATAAGCCTCAACTGACTTCTTAAGCAACAAAAGAGGTTGCCAGGCGAGGACAATAAAATTCTAGAATATCCAGAGATTGGATTTCATTCCTGTTCCGTGATGCCCCCTGGACTTTCTGGTTTGGGGTGTGAGACTTTTTTTGTTTGTTTGTTTGTCTCCCACACAGAAAACCTGCACCCAAAGTAAGGTCTGTATGTTCTCTAGTGAGCCATCCCATAAAATGTGCTGTGTGACTCCCAGTAAGTATTTGAATTGAAGTGTAATAGTTTTGAAGTGGTGGGGAACAAAAATCTTTCTGTTGGGTTATTGATCTGCTGATGAAAGGCGTCTGAATGTGAAAAGGGTTTAGTTTAGTGGGGTTGTGTGTTTAAAGTTTTTTTTTTTTTTTAAGCAACATTTTTTTTTTTCATTTTTGAAATGACCTTGAGAGCTTTAAAACTACATCAGTTTCTACCAGTGGGTTTGAGGGGGAGGCAGGAGCAGAAGAATCTAGTGAAAATCGAAAATAGAAATAGGAACTGAAGTATAGCTGCAGTGAAATATTTTCTTATAGAAGTATGTGAAAAGGGAAGTTTTTGTAAGAATGTGTGAAAAAGAGGAGAGGGAAATAACGCAGTTTCAGATGCAGGGAGGGGGGGAGAGAATGGAGCATATCATTCTTCACATTTTATTAGGCCGTGAAATGCAGGAGTGATATGATCTGGAAGACACAGAAATAAAACGCCTGACTACAAGTTGAATAGCAGGCATTGACTTGCTGACCAACGCTTCCATGCTCGCTGGGGGCTGGTTCTGGGGCTGCAAAGGTAGCAGAGCACAGGGCTGTGACAATGGCTTGCAAATGCTTTAACGCCATGTTTTATTGCTCTTAGGAGCTCTTATTAACTGGAGGTTTGGGAATACGACCAAGACTTTAATTTGGGATGTCCACACTGAGGTTTCAGCCTTTCCTTGGGTAATAGAAAAGGACAGTTGCAAATAAGTAGGATAAACTGCATTCTTTGGCAGAGGGGGAGGGAAGAGGGCGAGGGTGGAGGAGGGTTTTTTTTTTCTTCCCCTTTACTAGTTCTGTAACTGAGTCAATATTTTAAGATCTGTGGCAGGAATGTGGCTTTGTGATCACTGATCTTTCTGCAGCGTGTTTTTTTTAATGAGCAATCTCGTCATGCTGAGCAAAATACTTGGATTTTCAATCTCTAGGCTCTTTCCTGAAATCAGCATCTGAGTTTTCAAGTTTTGCCTTTTAAGTTTTTCAGGGTGGTGAATATGAAAAACAAATAACTTTAGAACCATGGTTATTACAGTGATTATTGATTGGCTTGGCCTTCAGCCAAGCAACTCTTCTGCATGCACCAGAGTTGCTGATTTAAATTCTGTGGATTCTTTTTCATAAGTTAGCCTTTTTTTAATCTGTAATCAGCATATATGGCAGTTGAGGAACAGTAGATCAGTTTTTAGTTAAGGTTGTTCAATTATGTCTTCATCGCTTTGGAGTTGGTTGAATGACTTGACATGAGATTAAGCACAACAAAAGAAAAGGCAGGGGAACAACAGCTGCCTTCCAGTACCAGAGCTCCAGATTCTGAGCACTTCAGCGTTTTACCTTTTACTATTACGTGGTGTCAGGTTTAAATGTGAATATTTCTATTCGCCTTTGCGAGAAGCTCAGGCTTGCTGATAACACATCAGCCACTCAAAGCCTGGATGTTGGTGTTTTGGGGGTTGTTTGTCTGCTGCATTTTGCAGAAAATGATCTAAGGATCTGATACTGAGCAGTGAATTGATCTCATTAACTTTTAAGACAAAAGTAGCAAACAGTCCCCACTAGTTTGTACTTGTTCAGTTACTGTGTGGTAAGAACTTTAAGGTGTGTCCTTAATGGCAACTGACGATTCTCGCTGCTGAAGCCTTGTTTATTTTAGGTAGATGTTTTATACAGAATTTCCAGTGGGACAAATTACTCCACAGACTGCACTTATTCTTTCTGAAGGCTGACTGTGAGCATAAGAGAATAATTTTGCCATGCTGCAATCAGGCTATATTTAAAAATTGAAG
Organism: Peucedramus taeniatus; assembly: GCA_013400575.1. Taxonomy (NCBI): domain Eukaryota; kingdom Metazoa; phylum Chordata; class Aves; order Passeriformes; family Fringillidae; genus Peucedramus; species Peucedramus taeniatus. The sequence continues at coordinate 1,133,437 of WBNO01027744.1, read as the reverse complement.
CCATTAAGTTTTGCTGTGTATTTTAAGGCTTTTCCTACTTCCTTTGTTTAAACATTCTCAAACAGTGCATATCATAGATGAGTTTAAAACATTCGTATGGCACTGTTGGGGCCGAATTTAAAATTAAAATGAATACCGACGTCCTTGTTGATCAAAATAGAAAAAACATTTCTTTAAATAAGTGGATGTTTTCTGGTTTTGAGTGTGGTAAGGAGGCTATATTGGTGTCTTGTAAACAAAGTTTCATATTAAGTAGTCTTTAGAGAATGGCTTCCAGGCTTTGCATTAAAGGATTTCTTTCTTTTCCTCTTTAAGTGAATAATGTTTTTTGGTTTTGCTTTGTTTTGGTGGAGGGGTGGGGAGAGCGAGATTTAGGGTAGGGGCTAGAAAAGAGAGGAAGATAATAAACTTTAGCACCTTTTTATCAGACTGTCTTACACAAAAGGCTACTTGATTCTGGTTTCCCCTTTCATTAGATCACACTCCAGAAATTCCTTTTTGAGCACTTATTCTAACCTTCAGAAATATCTCCTCTTGCCACTGGATTTTCATTTAGAACTATGCTGATAGATTAATACCATATTTTATACAAAGTGCTCAGTTATTACTGTAATCAGGGGGAAATTATTTTAAAAGGGAACTATGGCTTTCACTTATACTTTCAAACCAGTCATTACAGTAAACTTTTAGTTACAAAAAAATCAGAGAGTTTGCAATTGAGAAGCTCTGGGGAAACGTTAAGTAAATTTTAACTTCCCTTTGTTCTTTGGGACTTGTTGTTGTCCCAGCTCTTTCTAACCTGAATCTTGATTTGGAATGCATTGTCCTAGGAAAAGATTCCATCCAGTGTATATGTAAATACACTCCCTCTTTCCTGTGTTATGAAATGCTGGCATATGGAAAGAGCAGCCCCCCTTTCCCCAAGGTAAAATGGGCTGAGCTTTCTTTTCTTTGCAAGAAGCTGAAAGAAGAGTTTGACCTTTGAACTCAGCCTCACACTTCCACGCTGCTTTCAGGATGATTAAATAACCAAGGATATTTGCCTGTGTCTTATGCTTATTTATCTCACTTTAAATGTTGTAATACTTCAGTGTTGAGGTATTGTCTTTAAATATAGCAGGACGGAGCCTTTGGGTTGCAGCAGGGCTGCCATGTGCCAGCTCAGCTCTCACTGGGGACACTCTGCATTTCCAGCCCCCCTCAGAGCCTTCCCACATCTCATATCGGCATTATTTACAAATTGCTTTTAACTTTTAGCCGACTTTCGGGCATTTCTGATGCCCCCCCCCCCCCCGTCTTTCTAAGGTGACTTTAGGAAAAAAAAAAAAAGTTTTTCTTCCTGGTGCTTGAATGTGCTGAGGGGATTCTGCTGACTACTGTATGCTTGCTTTGAGAGAGATGTGACTCATTCCACAAGAGATTTGCAACTGAATACAAAAGTAAGGAAAAGGATATGACCAAACTATGTAAGATTCTCAACACATGTTGTATTTTAGGATTAAAAAAGCCTTTTCCAGCCTAAACTTACCTAGGTTTTCATGTGCTTCCAAACAGAAAGTTTGGAAGCACATGTTCTCTCGAAATAATTAGCTTTTAGAAATCAACTTCTTTTTTTCTTCAGTGAAATTGCCAAATAATCTCCTTTTGTTGCTGATGAAGCTTGTTTATGCCAAACGTGGGTGTATGTCAATGGGAAAAATATATAAAAACTTCTACTGTTATAATCACATGACTTTGGTCAGAGCAGTTTATAGCTTATCATAAATCTAGCCCTCTTGATTCTTCCTCCTTATTTTTTTTAAAGTGGTGTGATAAGAGCAGACTTTGCAGTTTCAAAGTAAGGCAGTGTACATGCTGGGAAAATTAGTTTGAAATTAAAAATATAGGTGACATACGTGTTTGGAAACACAATGAGATGGAATTGCTTATCAGGCTGCTTTGAGGATTTCAAAAGAAAGCACAAGAGGAAATGTGGCTAGAATATGCAGGGAAAACTATGTAGATCAGGGTGACTTCAAGACTGGAGCAGAAAACCATCCAAGCAGAAGTGAATAATTGACTGGAGGGTGCTTTTCTATGTGCTGCAGATTTTATGTAACTAAAAGTATCAAAGTCTGAGTTTGTTTATGCGCAATAGGTACACTTGCATTTCTCACTGTAATAAAGGGAGTTTGCTCTGATTGAGCTGCATCAGGGAAACTGAGGCCTTTGTGTTGTGCCTGCACTTTATTGTGATAGCAGACAACTGCATGGGTGAAATCCTGGGGGTTCTCTCAGGCTCTCTCCTTTGGTACTCAGGAAGAAGCAAATTAGATTTACACCAAGGACTGATGTTTGGTACAGTCTAGGGAAAATGGATGTAAAGGTGGCCCAGAGAAGCCCCAGTTTCTGTTCGCCTTTCCTGTTAGTTTCTAATTTTTTTTTTTTGTTTTTTGTTCTTTTGCTTGTGAACTTGGGGTCTGAAATTGCCTGGTAGAAAGCTCAGCAGTTTCTTGCAGAAGCTGTGTCTGCTTTACAGGCCAGCTTGGCCCTGTGCAGCCCAGGCTGTTGGATACATCACACACATCCCTGCAGCCCACTGGTGAGGGGTAATGTAAGGCTGGGGAGTTAAAAAGTCTCCATCAGTCTCTGGGAGATCTCCCACCCACATGGGAGAAAGGAGGCAGCTTTTGCAAGTGTCTGTTTCTATCACTTTTCTATTTTAGTACCTTCAGATGCTGTTCCAGGGGATGACTGAACTCCAAGTAAATGTCTTTTCCCTGGACTCTGTATCTTCTTCCATCTTTCAAGATGACTTTTGCAAGCACCTAATTGTGGTTGTGTTTGAGAGTGACAACTTCCAAGGACAGGGATCAGACACTGCTTGTTCCTTCCAAGGGCCAGCAGTTTGAGCTGTGCTGGATGAGAGTTGGATTCAGACTTGAAGCCAGGTGAGAGCACTGGGGCACATTAATGGCCTCAACAAAGGGAACTCCGTGGAAGTGACCACTTCTCTGAAATTCAGGAGTAGTAAAATAATCTCTTTTCCTGTTATTTCACCTATGCTGCCCAAAGGGATGCAACTTGCCTGTAATTGCTGCAGAGGAACTCCTGGCTCTTGAGTAATAAGGAATTAAGTCTAATTTGGTAAACTGAATTTGCCACTTCTTTGTAGTTGTGGCTGTTGGAGAGACCTTACATCCCTCTGCCAAGAAGTAAAAAAGTCAAATTTGCTTTTAAGGTCTCTGAAAATACCGTCTTTTAAATGAAAACCAAGACTAAACATACAAGGCGGTCTGTGTAAGGTGAGACTGACTCAACAATAAAAATGTATCACTCATTCCACCGAGAGCCTTTACCTGCTGTGGAGAGAACAATAAACTGTTTTGTAAGGTAAGGGGTCATTGCCAGTTTAAGTGCATGTAACTTCTTGATTTAATGAAGTTGCATCATCCTACGGCAGTGGTGAAATGTGTCCCAGACTTATTTAAAATAGGATTATTCTTGTATCTTTCAGCTTTTCTACAACAGGTATTGGCCACTCCTGTTGTCTAAAGTACACTTTGGTTTTGTGGCTCCTGAGAAATTCTCTCCTAATCAGAGGGGAAAAAGGAAAAAAATCTGGCAGTTTGTGCAGTCCTTCTGAACTTTAAAAGTCAATACTAACTTGTAGTGCTTCCTCCTTTAATGCCAAGAATTAGTCTCTTTTATATTTGCTCTTGCTCAGTGGAGGAAGAACATGTGCAGAATGCTGCAAGCTTATACGCTGCCTGCTTTAAAAGGCCCAGTTACATCTTTTGATAGAAGAGGCATTCAGTTCTCTGAGGAGACACACTCAGCTCATCCATCCTCTGCCAAAACCCTGGTAGACATATAGCCTTCAAGAAAAAGGGACTCCACAGGAAAAGGTTTTTTAGAGAAAGAGGATATCCTTTGTTTTTATTAGTATAGATGTCTGAGATGGGGGGAGGGAGTTTTCCTAATATTGTTCATTATTAACTATGAGTTATTTTCCACTGGTGATTAAAATCCTGTTTGTGAGGGTTCAGGGGGAAAATGACTCGCATGTGTGTCTGTTTTATCTGACTGCAAAAGGGCTTTCAACACAAAATCTTTGAGCTGTGTGTGCAGAAATGCTTGGATAATAACAGTCTCGAATTCTGTGTATGTCTCACTCTGGTTGTGTTTTTGTGACTTGTTTTAGGATCATTGTGTTGGAAATCTCTGTGGTGGTGTTAGAAGGAACTATAACCGAGTGTCTCTCTTAGAGGGGATAAAAAGGATAAGCCATGAAAGAGTTTAAGTTTAGGATAACTTTGAAATTTTCAAGCCTGAAGGATGAAGACTAACGAGGGGGACTTAAATTTGCAGATGGAGGGAGTGGAAATTCCAGTTTGGGGTCATCTTTTATGTTCTCTTTTCAACCTGAACATCTTCGTTTTGATCTTTCCTGCAACTGAAACAAACAACTCTCTTCCTCCCCTTCCTCCCCCTGAATCTCCATTTCCTTTACAAGTACTCGTGTTAGTTCTTTATCAGGCTGAACTGTTAACAAAGTATAAAAAACAGTTTTGTGCTCACACAGTTGGTATAAAGGCTTGGTGTGGACGAGAAGCAGCACTGGGATCACTCACGTGCTCCTCCACTAACACAGAATACTCTGAGAAGCTGTGTGAAATGATCTACTGTTAAAGATGGGAGTAGCTTTTTCCCTCCCTAGAAAGCAGCAGAATGCCCAGTAATGAGGAATAATTCTTGGCTTCTGTGCTGCTCTGCAAAGTCAGGTTTTATCTGGGCTGACTTAAATAACTTTCCGGTGTTGTCAGTGGAGTCGTGGGCAATGGACACTTGTATTCTTTGAGAAGTAAGGTCATGGTCTGTGGAGCAAATACTGCATCATCTTCCCTAAAATCAGGGACTATCCCTGTGTCAGACTGGGGTAGCAGAGGCATTTGTGGCGCAGTGAGGAAAGCCCCTCCTGCCCCAAGCGTGACACACGCGCCTTTCTGCTGAAGCGCACGGAGGAAGTCCCGCGGTTGCCACAAACCCCTGCTACCTGCAGAGACAAACCCAAAATTTCAGGCTGTGGACTTTGGAAATCTGACTCACCTTTTGGGACACTTGGTGAGTGAGAACCTCACAATGACACTTGGCTTCCCTTTCTAAGTGTGGGAGCTTAGGGATGCCAGGGTACACCAGAACTGCTCCCAGCACGGTGTTGGGGTCGCTGGTGGCTTGTGCGGACACCACACTCAGCCAGGACACTGGAGGGGCATCCCAAAACCTGGATTTCCTAAATATTGTGAGGAACTGTTTTAGGGTGCTATTTGTGCTTAACTTTGTAGGTGTGGTGAGCTGCCTTAGCTTTTTGCAATGATATATGTGTATATATTATATATATATAAATGTTCTAAATAAGTGTCAGTTGAGCCTCAGCTCAGGTTTTATTTGAGGATTTGAAGTTGTATTTATTTGTGTATGAGCTGCTCTGCCTGTGATCAGTGTTACACCTGAACACAGCTGTGCCCAGATAAATTAGATAACATACATAAGGTAGTTTTCATTTGTGGTCCCAGTGAGGTGTTGTTAAAAGTGATGTTAACTGGTTTGTTTTATCTGTGGTCCTTAGGTAGGACTGGAACAGCTACAGTAAATCTTTGAAATTGGAAGTAAAAAAGGTGTTAAACTTGTAATTTCCAATAAGCAATCAGCAGTGTAAAATCTATTTACCAGCAATCTGTTCTGGGGCATAAACACACCAAGAGGAAAGAACAGTTCATGTAAAATGACTCTTAATATCCTGAAACTTCTTGAAACATGAGGAAAACTGTAGGGTTTTTTTTAAGTGGAAATGAGAGTTGCATGTAAGTTTCTCAAGTTCAATAGACCCAGTAAAAATTAAGGTGGTTGATTTGCAGCAGCTGGAAGAAGCTGGTCAGCTAAGCAGTGATAATTTTGCTGCTGGCCTTGTATTTGAAAATCTGAGTTTGTTGAGGTACTTGTGTCTGAGTTTTTATCTGCCAGAGAAGAAAAGTAACTTCAGTGTCCTGGATTTGGCTGTAATTCTTTGAGTTTTTTCACTTCTCTTTTTCAGAAAGTGTTGCAGTAACTACTTTAACTTCTGTAATTGTTCCAGGTTGCTTTTAACAGTTTAACAATAGTTTTACAGCACAGAATTAGCAAAGAATAGTTGTTTATCCTGAGACTTGCCATGCAACTTTTATTCCCAGTGCCTCTGTAATGTGTTTAAAATGGGAAATTCAATGGTTAGACTGTGCTATTCTCTGAAAGGTGTGTCTAGAGTTTTTGTTACATATTCATGGAAATTTTGAAATGCAGGAAGTAGAAATGCAATAAAATTACTCCTGATAGGTCATTTCCCAAAGAAATCTTCAAGACTGTAATATGTTGTCTTGGGTTGTGTAATTTAATAAAAATAAATTAAATTTCTCTACAGGCACTTAATTAAACTTTTCTCTGTTTTAATAATCCATTTATATGCAGCAGGGTTTTGGTGTGGTTCTTAGGTTGTGTGGCAAGTACAATGAAAACAAGATGTTCTCATATGTCCAGTGGAATCTTTATGGGTGTTTTGTGGTGTTTATAAATACAATGGGTATCGCTGTGAACCTGCTGAGACACTCAGCCAGGGATGACTCACTTGTGAGCTGAAGCGTGCTAAAAGCTCAGGCTAGAACTTCTCCAGTAGTTTTATTCTTTCTTCTCAGCTGAAATATATTTCTAGTTGCATCGGGTGCAGTAGGTGGCACCCTGGAACTGAGATGAGTTGGTGGCTCCAGGAGAAGTCCAGGGGAGCTGTGCAGGTTCCTCCTGTCCTGCTCACTGCCCTCAGAGCAGCCCCTGGAACCTGTGGGCCTGGGCTGGGCAGGAGGGACAGGGGGGCATTTGCAGATGGGCAGGGAAGTCACAAGTGAAACTTCTTGACTTGCTTTGTCAGGGGGATAAGAAACTTTTTTTTAAATTTTCAACCTTGAGTTCATCTGTAGCGAGTTTATCGCTTTTCAGCTGTTGGAAGGAAGGATTTCCTGTGTTTTGTTCTGCTCCTTTACTCAGTATCTCTGATACTGGTGTGTCCTTTTGTCTTCTGAAAGTGAAAGAAGGCAGAAGAAATGCAGGTACTGTATTTTATTTGTTGAGCTCCTGCACAGACCTTCAGCCATAGTCAGTGTTGCAGGTTGTCCACTTTTCCAGGAAAGCAACAGAATTGAGGCAACTCTGGACAGTTTTCCTGCTGCCTACAGGGTTTTGAATAACAGGAATGTAATTAATCAGCAGTTTTGGTCCTCAAATCCAAGCCATGTTATCTTCAGTCGGAAGAAAGGTTTGTTACTAATGGATAAAATCCTGGTGGGGATATTTGGGTTGTAGTTCTGGCATGTGTTGGCTTGTCTGAACAGTGAGAGCATAAAATCCTGCCTACTTGTAAAAGGCATGGGTCTAATCAGAGTGAAGTGTGTAATCACCAGATACAGACTAGAGGTTTCTACCTCACTTCCTGACTTCAGTACTTGTATTCTTTCTTCTTTTAAGTTTAAATATATTCTTGTCTAGTTGTATCTGCACTTCCCTTCAGAAATGCTACCTGCAGTTTTCTTCTCAGTCTGTAGCTGCTCTCTCCTGTGTATCCAAGAGCAAGAGCTGCAGAGAGGCATTTCAGATTCCTGAAACAGGAATATCTTGCTCTGTTTGCAGTGCTGCCTAGAGGATGAGCTGTGGCTGGTTCTTAGAGCTGTTCAGAGCCTCCCTGAAAAGCACTGAGAGCACTGAGCAGCCAGCACAGCTTGGAGGAGGGTGCAGAGTGCTCTGGTGAAGTCTCCAAAGGGCTTCAAACCTATTGGTAGCCACCAAAATTAGCCCCAAGCTCCTGTTGAACTCCTGTCATGACTCAGGTGTTGGTTGTACGCTCTTTGTGGCTGTGAGGACAGGTTTTGTTTGCCAGACAGCTGAGATGGGATTGAAGCAGCCCTGCTTCCAAAGACTTGAGAGAAAACGTTATTGATTGATTGAGGTGGATTTTCCACCTGTCAGTGACCAACCTGGGGCATTCCCTAGATGTGATCTTTGCCTGTCACTTAAATTCTAAAAATTCCAGGAGCTGTGGCTGTCAGTGTTGGTTTTATCCTAGGCTGGGTTTGGGCAGGGCCATGTGTGGTGGCCCATGTTAGAAGGAGCTCTCTTCTCCCTCACCTCACCCCAGAATGCCACGAAGGACAGGGCACTGAGGGTGGATTTTGCTGCTTCTCATCTGTTTCCTTTCTCCAGGGACTCAATTCTTGTTGCTCTATTGTGTATTTGTTGTAGTGCCACAAAGTGGGAGCGTAACAAGCCTTAATTGGCTTTTTCTGTTGGTAGACATGAGCAAGGAAGTAGTGGCTGATGAATCCCAGCAGCTCTCTTTGTGGGACTTGCAGGCACTGCCCTTTGGATCTGCCTTCATGCCCCAGAAATGCCTCTGGCCTCTCTGTAGCCTTTTACACTTCTTCCTGCAGAGCACTTCCCTATGGCTCTGAAAGCAAATGCACTCAACTCTTAAGTTTGTTCCACTTTTTTAATCTTGCCTGAATTTTTTTTTTTTTTTTTGAAATTTGAGACTTTAGTTATTTTCAGGCAGATACTCACTGAGCTTTGCTGTAGCATGTTGGGTAAAAAATACCTTTTAAAGCTCCAGTAGAAATAGATCAAGAAGGCAGGTTGAAACATGAAGTATAAAACATGCTAACCAGCAGCCTTTGATATGTTTTCTCCTGATGTTTTACAAAAGGGAAGAAGTTTTTTGAATACTTGAGCTTCAAACTTGAGGTAGGTGAAGGAGCCAGAACCATAGGGAGTGAGGGAAGGCTGAGCTGGGTGGGGAAGGGAGAAAGGCAAAGGCTGCAGTAGAAGCAGAAGTGTCACCCCACACTGAAGTGAACCTGCCTGTTACAGGAGATTTTTGATTCATTCTGCAGAGAGGAAGTGTTAATCATGGCAGTGATGAAACTGAAAATGGGGATAAAGGGCGTAGTTAGAAAAGAGACTTTGGCTGCAGAAAATGCAGGTTCTGTCGCCATCAGCAGTGATCTGCTCCCTCTTACACCCCTTACCCTGCAAGATCCTGCATTTGTGTCTGACTTGGGGTAAGTCTTTGGCCCAGGCCTAAAACAACTTGGGATTAAAAAAAACCCTAGAAAAATCTTGATATTAATTGTGCTGATTGTGTAAACTTGGATTAGAGGACTGGGCAATGAAGAGATTTTAAGCTTTGGAGACACAGGAAAAAAAAAGAAAAAGAAACAGCTGGCAACAATAATTTTCTCCTGTTACTGGCATTCTGGTGTGGTGGTGTTTTATTTTCTATTTTATTTTCTATTTTTACCCATGTTCATTGGGCCCCAGAATCTTGTGGTCTGCGTGATGGGAAAGGAGGTGCTGACTTTTCAAATTAAAAGCAAGGAGTGTTCTCAGGGCAAGGCTGCAGGAAGTGGATGAAGTGTTTGAGATGTTGGATCCAGGACTCCTGCCAGTGTGTGCTGAGGTTTCCTTCCCCAGCTGCTTCTCCTGCCTGGGCTGATTTCTGCTGAAATGGTTTAAGATTTAATGGCTCAAGACCACTTTTTCTGTCCAAGCAGCTCTGATCAGAAATACCTGAGAGTCAACTGATAATCATCTTTATCGTGGAAAGCTGACAGCCTGAGCTATTGCAGGGCTATGGTTGAATTACTGTCCTTTCTTTGGGTCAAATAAAACAAAATGTTTCAATTTTTTCCATATAAAAGCAAGGCAGAGGTGGAAACTGAGGTGAATTTTAAACCCCAACTGTGTCCATGCTGTTTGCTGCTCTAAGAGTTATAGAGCATAGTATTTTGGGGTATATTAATTCAGGTCATGTGGTCACTGGCCAGCTGGCTCTTAGGAAATAATTTGCCAAAGTTTGAGTCAGTTTTTGAATGAATTCTTTTCATTAGTTATTACTTTATTTGGAAATGTCTCAGAATGATTCTTCTGCAGTTTATATTAGTCTTGTATTAGTTTGCTAGACTTTTCCTTTACTCAAGAGTTTCATCAACTGGAGTCCTGAACTCTGCAAAACCATAATTTGTCAGCCCAAAGTGGTGGCCCATGAGTTGCTGCTAGCAGGCATTATAGCTCAGTATGCTTAGAGATTTAAATTGGAGTTTTGATTAACTACATTATAACCCTTTTTAATCTTGCAGAATCTTAAACCTTCCTTTGTGAGTACAATCATTAAATCATTTTTTGTTTTGTGCCACTTGGAAAGAAGAATTTTGTTTTTGTAATGTAATAATTGGCCTCTTGGATGATTTAAATACTGAACCACTGTTCAAGAAGCAGTATGATTAGTTTATACACAATTTTGAGATATTCTTATCATAGTAGCCTGAAATTGTCACTGACGTAAATTTGTGAGTGATAGGGAAAACTTTGAGTAGTGAGACTGGTGAATGGTTCTTAATACAAAGATTTGTGCTGACACTCCCTGTGTACCAGAACTATAAAAGCTGATGTCAAGCTATCTGGTCTTTAAAAAAAAAAAAAAAGTCTTTTGCTAACAGCCTTTAGAGGACAAACAAGTGAAGTTCTGCTGTGGTTTTACAGGTTCAAGGAAAGGTTACTTGGGCTACTGTGTTTGTTATGAGTTCAGGAGTGCACTGAAATAGGGTTTAGCAGCATTATATAACTGGGTAAGTGCAGGTTTAGAAGGGACAGACAAAGTCTGGCAAAGAAATAACAGTTCTAAACAGAGGGATGTTCAAGACCAAACTATTTCAACTGTGGCAGGTAGAAAAGTGACCCAGGTGCCTTCTACCTATCCCTCGTTTGCTCTTAAAAATATGCTTTGTTCTAAAGCACTTGATGGTTCTCAGCCCTAATATTTTCATTGTTTGGGAGACAATACTTCTCTTTTGAAAGGTCTGACTAACTCTTTTCTCTCTTTCCCAGGTGCTGGAGTTTCTTTGTGGCACTGAACTTGGCCTTGAGTGTATTTTATCCAATGCAACTATTTGAAAAGTTTGTGCAACAAAACTAAGTGCAACTGACTGTATCTGTAGACTTGAAAAATCTGAAGAAACAATCCAAAAAAAACCTCATCCCGACACTGAGTGAATCTTTGGATACTTTTGCTGGGATGTGTGAAAGCACATAAAGCTGAAGAAGAAATAATTTTCTGCTGGTGGAAAGAAAAAATTAAAAATCCTTTTCCTGGCAGAGGTTTTCCAGCTGAGCAGAGTTGTGAGCACATGTTGGAGAACTCTACAAGTGTCCTTACTGTGATCAGGGAGCACCCCCAGAGAAGTGCAGGCTGCCATTAAGAGATGTAAAAGGGAGCAGAAGGGAGGAAAGATGCCCACACAGCCTCTCCTGGCATACATGGACGGACCCGAGGGAATAGCCAGCGCCGTGGGAGCCCAGATGGAGACCAGCGATGCCCCCGTGACCATCAAAGGAACAAACACCATCTCCTACAAAAGCCTGCAGGAGAAGTTCCTGCTGCAGGCCGAGGGCTGCATGCCCCTGGACTGCATGTTCTGTGATGAGACCTTCAAGCACCCCGAGGAGCTGGGGAAGCACGTGTTAACCCAGCACAGGCCCACGCTGTGCGAGCCGGCCGTGCTCAGGGTGGAGGCTGAGTATCTCAGCCCTCTGGATAAATGTCAGGTAAGAACCAGCTCACCTTCACCCAGCAACGAGCAGGACAGCGAGGAACTCAGCTGCAAGGTTTGTGGGCAGACGTTTGATAAAGCTTTTGACATTGAGGCGCACATGAAAAAGCATAAAGATTCTTTCACCTATTGGTGTAATGTTTGTGGGCGAAGATTTAAAGAGCCCTGGTTCCTCAAAAATCATATGAGAACGCACACTGGAAAACCTGGTTCTAGAAACAAGCACCAGCAAGGTTCTGAAGGGCCCATAACAATAAATGAGGTGGTGCAGGAGCACGTAACTGAAAATGTAACGTCACCTTACAAAATTTGTATGGTGTGTGGTTTCCTATTTCACAATAAAGAGACTCTAATTGAGCACAGTAAAGTGCATACCAAAGAATCAGTTCCCAACGGTGAAAGCCCCCAAGTGACTGCTGAAGTCAATGCAGAAGGAACATCTCAAAACCAGGAATTTTTCCAATTCTTGAACTTAAGACCAAATTCAGTTCCAGAAAAGGACAAACTGCAGAAGCTGGCGAAGTGGATCGCTGAGCTGGATCCTTTCACCACATATCAAGCATGGCAGCTGGCTACCAAAGGTAAAATTGCAGTTGGCCACGGGCAGATTAAAGAGCCAGGGCAAGAAGGAAGTACGGACAACGATGAGTCATCTTCAGATAAAGAAGAACTCTGTGAAATTTGGAATGCAAATAAAGGTAGCCAGGCTGAAACTACAGGGAAGTCAAAGGTAAATAAAAACAGCGGTTTCACAGGGAATGGTAACTTAACCCAGGAGAAACTGAAACATCCCGCTGGTGAAGTGCCTTCTATGGAGATGGATTCTAAATCATCCCAGAACAAAGAGAAGCCAACCCACTGCTCCGAGTGTGGGAAAGCCTTCAGGACATACCACCAGCTGGTCCTTCACTCCAGAGTGCACAAGAGGGACCGGCGGGGTGATGGAGAGACCTCCACTGCTGCCAGGACCTACTGTGCCGACATCATGGGGAACCTGGAGGAGAACGGGGCAGCAGAGAGGATGGAAGGAGGCTCTGAGGATGGCTCTGAAGATGGGCTTCCAGAAACAATTACTTTAGGTGAGTAGCACTGGGAGCACTTCAGTTTGAAGTGGCTGTTACTGAGAGTTGTTGAGGAACTCCTCAGAGCCAAAGGACGCGTCGTGCTTTTCCGTTATCTTCTCAGAACGTGATAGGAAATGTTAAAAAACTAGATAGGGAATGTTATGGTGGGGGAAAGGGAACAGAGAAAAATGAGAAGGTAAGGAAGGTTTGGATGCTGCCATTTTGAGGTCTTTGAAGTTGTGTTGGGGCTTCTTGCAGTTGCTGCAGCCATTGAAGTAGATTTCATAGCAATGAGTTTAACAATTAGAGTCACTGTTTACTCACCCCTTATCTCTAACTTTACTGGATGCTTTGGAATGTTCCATATCCCTTCTCATCCAGCGCATGTTTTTTACAAAGAGTATTTTATGAGAAATAATTGCAGTCTCACTTTCTTCCCCCCTTTATCTTGTAAGGGCAAAAAATATTTAGTGCTTGACACAAGCAGTTTTTAAGGCTCTGAGAAGTAAAGAATAATTTAAAACTTTTTTCGCTCTAACTGCAAGTTCAGTGTTTGTTTTGAACAGTAATTTGAAAGCCTAAATGTCAGAACCAGCATGTTTGAATCATTTGAGTAAGGCCACAGGCTGTTCATATGTGGACCTGTATGTAAGAGAGGTGTATATTTAACTCCCCTGCCTGGAAGGATTGGTGACAGCGTGGATGGACTCCATCTGTACATTACCAGGATTAATTCTGCATGTCACAGTGTCTTAGAAAAGCAAGTGATACTGAATGATTCCTTAATTGAAAAAGATTGCATGTCAGGGGACAAAAGGCCTGGCAGAAAGTCTCCAGCTAATCTGCCCTTCTGTGTGTGACATGCTCCCAGCCGGCTTCAAAGAACAGACACTTGCATAATCTCAGGGCAAGACACGGCGAACAGAATGTCCTGGCACCCACACAGGCCTGACTTGGCCATTTCTGGTAATGTGCAGCCCTTTATTTTGCCTGCAGGAACAAAGGAATGAAATGATTACCTAATGTGAAGTTGCTTATTTTGTTTCTCAGCGCCTTATCCTAAAGCAGAGCAGATTGTGGTGTGAGCTGCTGAGTCACACCTCTGGAGACACGAGCTGTTTGTTTAACTCACCGGGGCTGAGCCATGCGCAGCATTTCCAGGAGAGAAACTTTCCAGCAGGCAGGAACCTCAAAGAACTCTTTCAAGTCTATTATATATCCGACTTCTTAGTCACGCCGAAGGTCTCCTCCCTCCCAAGGCTTCCAGTCAGCCTTGCCTTGGGTATTGAGTGGAGGTGTCTGATTTTCAGCGGGAGCTGCAGCGCAGTCGCTGTGGCTGCTGCTGCTCTTTGGGTGCATTCTCTGCCATTCCGCTGTCCCTGCCGCCCTCCTGTGGCACCTCCTGCCTCTGCACTGGAGTGGAACTGCTTGGTCATCCTTGGATTTGTTCCTGGAATACCCGGGGCACCCATTGGGACACCCTGGCACTTCCTCACTCCATAATAATATGGTGAAATACTCCTCATCGAATCTGAGGAGCTTATAGGAAATATTCCTCATCAAATCTGAGGAGCTTGTAGGAAATATTCCTCATCAAATCTAAGGAGCTTGTAGGAAATACTCATCAAATCTAAGGAGTGTCTCTCTGCAGACATTCCATAGATGCGCACGTAAATAATACCATGATTAGAATTAATTTATAAGCAAAGGCATATTTGCCTTCCCTCTCCACCTCTCTGTGTTTGGCTGTTGTGCACAGAGAACATTTTTAGTCTGAACCATCCCACTGGCACTAATTCAGGCATCCCCTTTAATAAAAGAATACAGTTAATAACCTGTGTGAGTATTGGAGATGGGTCACTCTCCATCAAGATCTTGTAGGTCAATAAAGAATACTTTTTTTTTCTTCTTTGAATCTTGTTTTGCATGGTTTGTTCTGTGGGCTCCTTGGTCACTGTCACACACCACAATGTTGTGGACAGAAACCTCTTTAACTCTTGTGCTCTTGTTACTCAGAGTGCAGCAAATCACAGCAAAAGTTACTTGCAGAGTGCAGTTCAGAATTTTATGTTTATCATTTAAAAAGTTACTGTTTTAAACAAGACTGCAAATTTGCATTTGCTCTTCATAATATGCCTGTATTTTCTCCCAAAGATAAAAATGAAGACAGTTTGGAAAGAACAAAAGTTAAAACCCTTGGAACCTCCAGAGAATGCAGCTACTGTGGAAAGTATTTTCGCTCCAATTATTACCTCAATATTCATCTCAGAACTCATACAGGTAAATGGGGGCTACACCTTTTGGGGAGGGGAGGGAAATCTGCTGAATCCACTTGGATAGAATCTTTGATTTTGCTTTTGGAAAACAGGAACTGCCTTCAGAATTACTGATGTTAAGAACAACGTTTTCTCTAATTCTAAACAAAATTAAATAATTGTAATTAAAATTCATTTGAATTATTTACAGAAGTATAAATGGGTTTAAACAATGCTAATTTCATTAAATATTGCTAAAACCATCTATTTAAAAGTTTTAGTTTTTCTACATTTAGCTGTGTAGCAAAAGTTTAGGGTTTGGTTTTAATTTAAAAACCAGCCAATTTCTCAAGTGTGAAGTTGGTTGTCTGCCAGCTGCTGCTACCTGGGGAAAAGCTGAGTCTCTTTTCCAGCTCAACTCCTTGTTTTGCATAGCCAGACAAACCCTTCCTACTGCTGGCTGTGTGTTCTTGGGAAGCAGCTCTGTTTCCAGCTGAGGTGTCCCGTTTGTGTTGGGAATAGGGCACTTGTGGGATGATCAAGGGCTGCAGCTTGTTGGGGTTGACCCAGAGTTCCCCTCCTTGCTTATCTCTGCCAAACACCTTGTCAGCTCCCATCTCCATCCATAGCCAGCCTGTGGAAACATCCCAGCACAGCCAGAAGATGTCACTGTGGTTAGTAAAAGCATTAAGATACTGTTGTTTAAGGAGTGTGTGGAAGGGGAGAGAAAAATCAGTTTTAGTGTTTTAGAGTCCACAATGCTCCCTTGTGTTTGTGATCAAGACTTCACATCTCAGACTGACTTACTGATAAATCTGTGTTGCAGGTGAAAAGCCGTACAAATGTGAATTCTGTGAGTATGCAGCAGCCCAGAAAACTTCCCTGAGGTATCACTTAGAGAGACACCACAAGGACAGGCATGGTGATGGTGCAGCTGATGGGAAGGGTGACAGCAAAGGTTCCCTGCGGGGTCAGGAGACAGCGCTGTCGCTGGCTGCTGATGCTGCTCCAGAAACCAAAAATCTGAAGAGGCTTTTTGATGGTGCCAAAGATGCTGAGAGCTGCCCACCTGCCAAGCAGCAAAAGGAAGTTCTGTCCTTAAGCAATGCAATGGGCAGCACAGTCTTTTTAAAAGTAAAGAACAATTCCAGGGAATCGAACAAAGGTTCTGTTTGTAGCAGTTTGAATCAAGTACCTGAGAACGTGCCTGCTCCTTACCTGGAAAAACTAAAGGCTGAGAAGGAAACCAAGGAAGCTCAGCCTAAAAGAGAGAGAAAGGCTTCTGTGGTGTCAGAGGAAGATGATGTCCAGTACATCTGTGCTTTTATTGGTGGGAAAAATGTGAACAATATGCAAGAATGCACTGAAAACTACAAACGCAGACCTGTCGTGGACTGTCACGAGCAGCCCTTGGACTTATCCAGTAAGACTTCCCAGGAGTGTTCAGTGATTGCAAGCAGAGGCCTTCTGGCCCCCAGCACCTGCCCCTTCTGTACCTACAGGACATTCTACCCCGAGGTCCTCATGATGCACCAGAGGCTGGTGCACAAGTGCAACCCTGACTCTGTTAACAAGAACGGCTACAGGAGCAAGGCTGTGGCCAAGGCCCGGCGCACTGGCTGCCCCCCGGCCCTGCTGGGCAAGGATGTGCCTCCTCTGCCTCTCCACCCCAATAAAAACAAGGTTTCCACAAATCCACAGCAAAAACCACTGCAGACAGGGAAAGCCAAGCAGTGTGCCCCTCCTCAGAACAAAGCCCCTCTCTTCTCCGTGAGCGAGTCGAGCAGTACAGCCCCGAGTAACCTCAAGTTTCATAAACAGCAAAGTAATATTGGAGCTCAGGCAAACAACTACAGACAACCTCAGCAAGAAGAAGTGCACTCCAGTTTCAGGATCTCTCCAGTACTGGACAGAGTAAAAAAATCTGATTATAAAATCAAAGTTCTGGGTGCCCCAGTGACTCAGTCTGGTCTGGTCAGCAGCAGCATGAATGGGGTTCTCGAGTCTCACCTCAGTGAACCTGGCTGGGCTTGCCAGCGAGGGAGAGACTATCTCTGTAGTAAATCTGGGAGCAATGCAACTCTGGACTATGGAGAAACCTCTTCCAAACGGATGAAACCCTCTGTGGTGGCTGTGGAGCACCTGGACTCTCCTCTGGCTAATTACAGGAGATATGAAATGAGCAGATTCCGTGTTGCAAATAGATATGCAAATCTGCTACCTCAGGAATACCCTCGCACCAAACCCACATCCTCTGTCCTGCCAAGCAAACAAGGGCTCCTCACTGCAGATGATGTTGATCCTCCCAATGGATTGACTGCTCTCAAACCTTATGAGCCATACAGCTCTGGATCCCTTTATGGTTCATGTGGATCTAGCAATGGCCAAGTCACCAGCTCGACAGGAGAAGGTACAGTCCCTCCTTCCTCCTCTTACACCACTGCACAAGGAGGGGAATGGGATATGAATGAGTGTGTGCCAGCCTTGAAACACTGAAAATACATCTGTACTTAGCATTTCATCAAGTTCAATCAATGCTTGGATTTTAAACTTAAAATCCAGGTTCAGCAAACTCCTGGCTTGGGGAATTAGGCGTGGAAGGGCTGAGTTTTAAAGAAGGATCTGAAGTTCAAGTTCCCTCTTTCCCTCTGCCTTGGGTTTCTGATGGCAAACATGTATTGTTTACTCATCAGACCACTCCAGACATGTTGACTAATCCAGGATATGGAATGAGACTTTCTGCTTAATGTGCCAGAAGTCTTGGACCATCTGGAATATTAATAAAACTTTTTACAAAAAACCACGAAAAACTGCCATGGACAATTGTTCCCTTCAAGAGCAGAAAAGGATGTATTGTAGATCATAAAACTGATTTAAATTTTAGCCTTCTTCTCTTCAGTGGGGTTTTTTAAAAATGGTTTAACTTTTAGTAGGAACAGAATATTTAGTTAAATCAAGACAACAGATTTCTGCTATTCTAATTATGGTGTAGCAATGCTCTGTGGAAACTTCTGGGCCTAGCAGAGATAAATGATCTGTGATGTATTGGGAGAACTCTGGTACTTCTACAAAATACATGCTTTTTGTGTTTTGTCCTTGGTCAACATTTTCAAAAAGTCAGCAGGAGGCTGAGATTAAAAGGTGCTGGGTGATATTTAAGCAGTTGTCTGACTATTTGTAGAAGGTGGTATTTATGACCTGAAGCTGAGCTCAGCATGGACTTAGCTACAAATACAGGACTTTGAATTTTGAGACGAAGATCCCATTATAAAAATGAATAGCCTGTGTGGGCTGTGTAGTCTTAAAGTCTGTGAAGTTCCTGAACTCTGAATGCTCTCATTCTCTGGAAGCAGTAAAGTTGCTCCTCTGAAGCAGTCTGGGATGGGAACAAGCAGGGGTGTGTTCCCTCAGGTCAGAGTAAACTGCAAATGCTGAATCCACATTTAGTTATGAGGCAAAAAAAAAAGTATTTGCTCACACTGTTCTGGTTTTTGTTTGCTTGTTTTAAGGTTGTGGGCTTCAAAAATGTATCACATATAAGTAATTTATATATAAATATGCAGGCTTCCTGGTGGGTTATGGGAAAGGTGAAGGAAGGTGTCACAGTTGTTGCCCAGGCTGGGCAGGGAGTGGAGAAGGAGAAGCACCACAGCTGAGTCACTGAGGGGGAGGAAATGGGGTTAATTCCTGGTTTTGTGCAGGGCTTTGGCTGTGTACCCTGAGCTGCTGTGAGAAATGCACCCTGGGCACTGGGTTCTGCACAGGGGTGGCCAGGAGCACAGAAGCTGCTGTCCTGGTGATGTGAGAGTGCAGAGAGGGATCAGTGGTGTGTGGAGGGATGGGGAGGTGTCAGCAGTGTGAGCCAGGGCAGCCTGCTGCAGGAGCAGCTCTGTTTTTGAACGGTGACTTCACTGGAATCCACCTGGTTCTTTTGGAAGCTCCACCTGTGCAGAGAAGTCTCCATGCTGGGCTTTGCTTCCTCTTCCCTGGTGCCAGCCTGGGGACACTGCCCTGCAGTCAGGGACTTTGCACTGGTTTTGTTATTTAGAGCTCTCCCAACTGTGGCTGCAGCTAATTTGACAGCATTGTTGTCATGGAAATGAGGATTTCATTGTTCATTACCCGGTACTGGCTCAGGGCGAGAAAGGCAACTTTTTATGGCTGTTACCTCCATTGGAAAGGCTCTGAAACAAGCCCCCCTCTACTGGGTTTTTGTAGCAACTGCCATAAAAGCCCTGGGCTAGAAGATGTAGGTTTCTCAGGTTAATTTCTTGGTTTTCCAACCAATTTGTTAGAAGTACCCAACCCAAACCTTGATAGTTATTGAGAAGGGCACAGGGTAACATCCAAGCAATCTCTCAGTGTTAGAATTTTATTGTGGATGAAGAGCAGAGATAAAAATTTATTTAAATTCTTTTTATTTTTTTGTTAAAAATCTGAAACACAACAGTTTCTCTAGACTTCAGCTGTGTGATACCATGTGCAGAGTTGTGCAGGTGCAGACCTGCAGCTTTCTGCCCTCTCTTCCTCTTGAACCCTGCTGATTTTATAACCACGATGTCAAAACCTTTTTCTAAGGGCCCCGTGTGCCTTGTGGCAACATCCCCGTGGTGCCCCCAACGAGTTCTGTCACATGTTAAACGCTGGATCAAGTTGTCAGGAGAATATGTTCCACTTGGCAAACTTGATTAAAGCATGATGCCTTCCCTTATTGCTTGTAAGCTTTGCCATCCCGTGTTGCCCTGAAGAGACAGAAACATTCTGAAACCACTCAGTTTGTGTTATTCTCAAATTAGTTGCCTTTGCAATGGCAACATGTTATCAGGGATAACCTGTTGGCTGATTGATTTGGCAGAGGCTGCAAATTAAAGACAATTGCTCGTGACACACTCCAATGGCTCCGTGGATTCTGTTGAAATATTAATTTAGCTGTGCCATTTTAATTTAATTAAAGATGGCGAGGGTTTTTTCAATGCTGCACTGGAAGCTTTCATGGGATATGGATGGCACTTGGGCTTTTTGGATCCCGTGGGAGTAATGATTCTGGACTTTTTGCCTTCATTTTATGAAGTGGTTTTGACTGCTTGCCTAAGCTAGTAAGACTTAATATGGAACAGGCATTGATTTCACATCTATAAATGTGAATTAATGGTCTCAGATAAACACGAAACTAGCTGTGTACTAGACTGAGAATTGCTTAACAAAGGTCTGCAAGTAAATGTGCATTAACACTCTTTAAAGTGTCAGGACTTCCATGTAATCCTTGATGGCAGCAATGAAGCATCCCCAGTTTCCCTCTCAAATACTCATTGAAAAATGCAGTTTTCAAACAAATACAGGAACTGAATTAGGCATTAAGGGTGCAGCACTTAGACCTCCTTAGGTGGGGCATCTGCTGTGGGATGAGTTAAGCAAAGACATTTCTTTCATACACATAAAATGGGTAAAATTTGCAGCTGGACATCACTTGGATAACACCTAGCACAAAGTTGTAAATTATCTTTTCATTCTCCTTGTATTTATTCTGGATCCTGAATTTCATATAATAGGAATATTTAGATTTTTGAGGCCTGATTGTGAGATGATTTGTCAAGGTATTTTGGATTCTGGATGCTGATGTGGACCTGGGAGGAGCAGGAAATAATGCTAACTCCCTTCAATGACTTTTTTTTTTTCCAGGAAAGAGATCAGTGTCATACCAACACTTACCCAGCAACCTGCTGCAGAAGAGAAGTTATGAGCCCTTTGTGGGGAACACACCCTTCAGACCCAGTGACAAGAAGAACTGAATCACTCAAGAATGGTACACAAACCTGCTGAACTAATTGTTGCTTAAATGTTGCAGGGGTGCTGATGGCATCAAAGGTTCCTGCACAGCATGGGGAGAGCTTGTAAAATCTGAGCCTGAAAAGATAAAAATTTCCTCTTTATAAAATCACCAGATGCTGGGGTGGCAGCACTGATTGTTTGGAGTAGGGTAATGGCTTCTTTGATAGGTACAGGATGCTTCTTTTTGGAGAAAAATGGGAGGGTAACACTAGATAAATACATTAATTATTTATAATTCCAGTGGGAAGGGTTCAGTGAAAGTCAGGAAGTCAAAACTCAGCCAGTCCTTGAGGGTGGAGGAGCAGAAGTGAGAGGAAGTGCCTGTGACACAGCTGTGGGTGCTGGGGGTTTGTTGGTTGGGCCCTCCTGAAGGTTCAGACCCTGCTCTTTCTGCCCCTGCTGAGCACTCAGGGCTCCTCAATCCACAGCCCTGGGGTGGCTGAGTCCAGAGGGCAGGGAGGGCTCCCTGACAGCTCCTGGGCAGCCTCTCTCTGTGGTCCAGAGCTTTTTCCAGATGGTTTTCCCTGTTTAGCAGAGGGGAGGGTGGTGTGGGAGAAAGGGGAAGGAGGTCAGGTGAAAGCTGTACCCTGGTGCTGTGAGTTCATCTCCCCAGAGCTGCAGCTGGGTCTGACACCTCAGCACCCTTGTGCCTGCAACAGCCCTCACTGCTCAGGACAGAACTGCTCTGCAGGACTGGAAAGAAATAAATCTGCCCTTTTCTAACCCAGAGCTACAGATGATTTCCCACTTAAGGGGAATACTTAAGGAGTGTTTCTGGAATGCTGTAGCACCTGGGCCAGCACACATGATTTCATGGAAAGGTTTTGGGAGCAGAGCTGTCTGACATTGAGTTGACAGCTTTAAAAACACTTTTATTTCTTGGTAGTCTTCTAATCTTACTGCTCTTATTGTCTCCCTGCTAAGCATAGGTGTGTCTGGTTGTGTTGATAACTTGATTTCATGCCTGAAATTCTTCTTGGGGCTGAGCATCTTCCAAAGTAGACTTTATTTGCCAGATAAAAGCTGGCAATCCAGACTTCCATGGCAGTATCAATTCTTTAGCAAGGATGTGGAAGGAGTTCCCTTTGTTATAAAGACACTTCTCACAACAAAAACTTTGCTGTGCTATTTTAGAGCTGTATACAACAAACTTAACATTTATTATGTATTTTTCCCCCAGGTCTAAGGGCACAAGTGCATATTCCATGGAGTTACACCTGCAGTTCATCCCCTGAGGAAGAGAAAATGGTGAAAGCTACTGAACTAAGCTGTGATTGTACTGTATATAGAAACACTACAGTTTTATAATACTGGTTCTTTTAACATTTTGTACCAAATAGCCATACAAAAGTAGTCTAAACAGTTGGGTTATGAAGGTGTGTGGAGAATGTATATCTTGACTTTTGAGTATTTTTCATTAGAATTAATTGACCAAATATTAGGTAGGAGTTCTATTTTTACATACTTGAGCGCTGCTGAAGAGTTTCTCTTGGAAAGAATTTATATCGTTGCACCTCAGGTAAACTGTAAATATTGAAGTTGAAAATCCTGTTGGCGTAATGCTCCTTTTTCATAAAAGTGAAAGTTTCTCATCTGTTGGTTTTTTTTCTTGTTGAACTATGTTAGTTTTTTAAAAGTTCCAAATAAACTGTCTGAAACTGTCCGGTTTATAAATGTTGTGAACATTAAAGCAACGGTGCTGACATTGATCTGCCTTGGCTGGGTGAGGAGCAGGATGTGCTGGAGGGCTCTGCTGCTCTGGGGTTCTTTCCAGCAGGCTTTTAAATGCAAGCATGAGGCAATACTTGACATTTTGGATTTCCTGAAATGTGGCTGGATTCTTCTCTTGGCATTGGTTGCTGTTCTTCAGAGAAGCCTCTTAAAAACACCTCTGCCACCATCCAAACAGAAAATCCCTGGACTTGCTTGAGAAACAATAATAATCTCCATGTTTCAAATGTTTGGTTCTGTACTAAGCTCCACATAGTCACATTTCAAGAAAAAAAAAAAAACTCCTTTGCACCTTTGTCCAAAGCTGTAAAGTCTCAAATGAGAGCCTTGAAATACAAATGTGGGTTCTGCAGACTTCAAAAGGGATGTGGCTGTGATGGAGCCTCCTTGACTGTGCTTGGAAGCTTCTTGATGTCAAGTTTTAGCATCTACTGGGTGTTTAAAATGAGTGAGAAATAACCTGTAAATGGGAGAATATCTCCTTTTATTTTTTTGTGAAGACAACAAGAGTTTTTTCTAATGCACATGCAGTTTAGTTTTTGTAAAGGGAAGATGGCCAGTTACCAGCCAGTAAAGCAGAACTGTTGCGTATTTTAACTTGCCTTCCTCGTTTCTTCTCATGAAGTTGTAGTTAAGAGTTAATTCCTTCTGTACCTGGCTTTGACTTCCATATATTTTAGTAAAACAAAACAATTAAATATTTTGCACTGTTCATTTTTCTCTCTTCCCTCCTACAGCAAATGTAAAATAGTAAAACCTTAAACTCTTGTTTTTTCATTATGCAACTTGAGATGTTCCAGTTGTCTTGGTTCCTGTAAGTGGGACTGGTTTTTAATGTCTCTGTAACTGGCAATGGAATGAAGTGCTGTGTATCAGGAAATTGTACACTATTGACCTGTTTTCCTGTTCATAAGCTGAGCCATATGTACATAATCTAGATTTTTGTTTTCCTAGTTTTGCACTTTTATAGCCTATTTTTTGAAGATGAATTCACTTGGAAAAGGGTTAATCTATTTTTGTGTGTGATCCCTCCCTGTCCCGGAGGTGCAGGGCTGGAGCTGCTCTGCCTGTGCCACTCGGGCCAGGGCTGCTTTTTAGCATGTTGCAGCAAACAGACCCAAGGCTTGTTTGTTTTTTAATCTCCCTTCATGCTGGTACAGTTTCCCTCAAAGCTGTTTTTAGGGTTGGAATGGAAAAATGGACCTGAAGACTCCATTCCATGGCAGCATCACCACACTTTGCCCATCAGTATTAACTATTGGGATACTACTGGTTTTGTATGTTCCTTTGGAAATAACAGTGCATATATAGAGGTACAAATTGTTGATTTTTTTTTTCCTTTTTTTCCTTTTTTAAATGTATTTATTTCATTCCATTTTGTTCTATTTTAATTGTTGGAACCGGAAGTCGGCAAGCAGCAGGCACACATTACTCATTTAATTTATGATGTATTTCACTTTAGTTGAGTATATTATTACATGTGGATGTAAATATAGACTTGGTGTTTTGCAAAACTGGTTTCTGTGTCTTGCTTTTAAGGCTTAAAAGGAGTTGCCTGGAATTTCATGTTCACTTGACCTTTCACCATCCTCGCATTGCTGGGGGAGAGGGAGAAGCTGCCAATAACCAAATCCAAATTCATGTTCAGTTACATGAAAATACTGAGTCACTCCCCAGAAAATCTGTCTTGAAATAAGGAAGAAACTTTTGCTTTCTTCTCTTGCAGTTATTTTCCTTCAAGAAAGGAAAGTGAGTTATTAAATGCATTTTTTTGTGATAATAACGTTTTTTATTGTGGGACTTCATGATTTGTATTAAATTATTATTGCATTTTGTAAACAGAGTATGTTCTGCAAAATTTTCTAGGTCTGTTGTGTTCTTGGAACTCTCCTGAGGTGCCAGACCTCACCAGCACCTCTGACCACATCTCAAAACTGAAATTATCAGCTTGGAAGGCATCTGGGGAAGACCTGGTCCAAGGCAACTCATCCTTGGGAGAAAGGGAGTTCAGCTGAGGAGAGCCCAGTGTGAGCCAGCTAATGAGGGACACTAATGAGGGACACAGCCTCTTGCACGTCCAGGCTGGGCTGGTTTGTAGGAAGAGGCTGGGCCAGCTCCTTGATTTAACAAAAGCAGCTCTGCTGGGGAGGGTGAAACCTTCCAAACATGGGAGCTGATGGAAGGAACGATGTGGGAATGAAAGGGTGAGTCCAGCCTGGGCCTGGGGGACACAGATGGGCTCTGGGGGGCACAGATGGGCTCTGGGGGGCACAGATGGGCCCTGGGGGTGCCACTGGTGTCGGTCCCAGGGGCTGGGGTGGGGTGACTCCTGTGGGGGGCTCTGCCTGGAGGACACCAGCGTGGCTGTGAGCTCTGCTCTGCAGCCATCCTGAGCCCTGGCTGTCCCTGGTGCCTCCCCAGGCTGGGGGTCCCTGAGGGTGGGTCCAGGACTGAGGTCTGTGAGCTCTGCTCTAACTCAAGGAGCAGCTCCAGTGCTGAGGAGCAGGTGCTGAAGGTGAGGCCCAGGACAGAATATTCTGTGTGCTTGGTACCTGTGAGTGCCAGGCTCTGTTGCTGCCTCCAAGCAGAACTTTGGGATTTTGAGCACTGCCCAAAATAGCTAAACTCCAGTGTGAATGTTCAGAGCAGCAGGACCAGTGCTTGTTTGAGGGCTCTTTCTCTCGGCTTTTAGTAAATTATCCCTGTAGGATAATTTATTCCCTCTCTGACTGCTCTGTGTCCTGGAATTGCAAGGAAGCAACTCGTTCTCACTTAGGAGGAAGAGCTAATATTAAACCAGCAAACAGTTTCTTCTCCCCCTTTGTGAAAGGAAAATATGCAAGTGCTTTCCCGAGCAGATTTCTCTGTTCATTTGCACACACTTGAGAAAAGTGCATTTAATTAGGATTAGCAAGTCTCTAAATTGCAGATGGTTCTCAGGGGAAAAAAATAGTTATGAGTGCATTCATGACATTAAAATCAGTACATTTAATTCAATTTCATCTTAATATTAATTCATAACATCTAAAGTAGTAGTTCCTACTGAAGATATTCATATGATCCAGGATTACTGGGGAAAATGAGATCTGGCAGTTCCAAACAGGCTGCAGCATGATTACCACGTGTAATTATGTAGATTGAGTAATCACGTGCTAATTGCAAGAATGCCCATTTTGACACGTGGTATCTGCAACGGGGTCAGGCGCGGGATAAGTTTGATTTAGTGTGGAGTTCTTTGTCGGTGGACACAGAGTCCGGGATTGGGTCAGGTGTGAAATAGGGCAAAAATCAGGAGTTAGGGGAGCAGCTGGAGCAGAATTTAGCAGAATTTAGCAGAATTCCGGGGAGGAGGCTGCTGGGATGAGCGCGGCATTGCAAAACAACTGCTCTGGTTTCAGGCTTCTCCTCGTGCCCCAGGCTCCTCCCGAAGGGTCCCCAGGGGAGGGTGAGGTGTCCTCCCAGACCATCCCTCACGGTGGGCTCGGTTCTGTCTGGGCTGTCCCAGGCAGCCCCAGCAGCTTTTCATCCTCCCGTGTGTGTGAGACCAGAGCGCCCCAATCCACTCCCGCCCTTTCTGCCGGACAGGAAATCCGCATTTTGGGAATAATACTCCCTCTCCAGAATTTTCCCCCCTCTGCTTCCCCTCCGTTTAGATCTTTTCCCAGCACCCAGAACTCCACCCTGCCCCTGGGTTTTAACATCTCTCGAGTGTCCCCGCGCTCCGAGAGAATCCCAGCGCTCGGGGGGCACCGGGCGGTGCAGGGGCCGGGCAGGGCTCTGGGGACAGCATTCCCATGCCAGGGCTCTGGGGACAGCATTCCCATGCCAGGCTCTGGGGACAGCATTCCCGTGCCAGGCTCTGGGGACAGCATTCCCGTGCCAGGGCAAGGCTCTGGGGACAGCATTCCCGTGCCAGGGCTCTGGGGACAGCATTCCCATGCCAGAACTCTGGAGCAGCATTCCCATACCAGGCTCTGCAGACAGCATCCCTGATGCCGGGGGATGCTGCGGGGAGGGCTCTGGGAATACCATTCCCAATGCCCGGGCAGGGCTCTGGAGCATCATTCCCGATGCCGGGGAAAAGCACTGGAGCATCATTCCCATGCCAGGGCTCTGGGAACAGCATTCCCAGTACCAGGGCAGGGCTCTGGAGCAGCATTCCCGGTGCCAGGGCAGGGTTCTGGGAACGCCATTCCCGGTGCCAGGGCTCTGGAGCAGCATTCCCGTGCCAGGGCTCTGGAGCAGCATTCCGGTGCCAGGGCTCTGGAGCAGCATTCCGGTGCCAGGGCTCTGGAACACCATTCCCGTGCCAGGGCAGGGCTCTGGAGCAGCATTCCCGGTGCCAAGGCTCTGGGAACACCATTCCGGTGCCAGGGCAGGGCTCTGGAGCAGTATTCCCGGTGCCAGGGCAGGGCTCTGGAGCAGCATTCCGGTGCCAGGGCAGGGCTCTGCAGCTCCGTCCCCGCTGCCCGGCGTTCCCGGAGCGCCGTTCCCAGCATTAGGTGGCGGTGTCGGCCAAGCAGCGGAGCCGGAGCCGCGGCGCGTCCCCAGCCCCGGCTCCCTGCAAACTCCCCAATTAATCCGAAATAACAAAAAGCAGCGATGAGCCCAGCGCAGCCCGCAGGAGAGGCGCTGCCCCGCTCAGTGACCGGGAATCCGCATCACCGGGAGCTCCAGGGACACGGAGAGGAACAGGAGCAAACCCTGTTTGTCCATCCTGAAAGGTTATCCCCGATTTCCCCTCCTCTCCCCATCGATATTTCCTGAAATGTGTTGCCACCGAGCGGATTTAGCCGCTGGCAAACATTATTTGTGCCTGCTGGAGATGCTGCAGCTCCTGCAGGGATGTGGCTGCAGCGTGGGACATTTCACCAGGACAGAACCTTCTGCATGAGCAAATTCAGCCACATAAATAATTGTGGGGCACACTGGCATTTAAAACTCATTTTGCTCATGTAAAATGTTTTCATTAATCCTCTCTGAAAGTCATGACCTAATTACTGATTTTTTGTCTTGTTGAATAATTGCAAAGAACTTTCCTGTGATTTCATCCCTTCAGAAGGACGAGTGGAAAGAGAGAATGGGCAGAGCCTGAGTTATCCATGTAAGCCAAGGAAATCACAGACTCCTTGGTTTAGTGATAATTCTGGAAAATCAGGAAAGAGCTCACACTTAAGGCAAAAAAAAAAATTTAAAAAATCACATTTTGTAATGAAATATTATTTCAGTTTAGGATAGTTCTGAATTTTTAATATATATATGTATGCTCTCAAAAGTCTAATTAAACATTGCTAAATAAAGTAGATCTGAGCAAACCCAATGAAATTTTAATGTCAAAGTTGAGCATAAATAGTTTGGGAAAAGAGAAGATCAGAACTGAGTGAAATGATAATTAACGCTGAAATGCATTTTCACCAAATTTGATTTTTTTGCCTTCTGTTTCTCTACAGCTCCATCCCACCAGAACCTCCTGAAAGCTCCCAGCTTTCCAGGACATTTCCTGCCTCTGGGATGGCTCCTGCTCTCAGCTGACAGCTCTGGATTGTCCAGGGAAGCTTTCCAGGCTCAGTTTTTGGGGTTTTTCCACCTTTAGGGGAACACCTGCCCCACGCTGGTGTTGGGTTCACTCCGTGTGTTCACAGAGGGCTGAGGATGAGATTTGGAATTACTGAATTTCAGTTTCCTCCAGGTTGCCCTTCAGGGCTGTGTTTGGGGCTGGATTTCTGCTCTCCCTCCAGCTCTTTCGTGAGGTTCAAAGGTAACTGAACTCAGCATTTCTCTTCAAAGTGGGTCTTGTTAAAGTCTCTTTTGGCACAACCTAAATCTGGGCCTTTGACATTTTGACAGAATCTGTTTTCAGGTTGAAAAATCTCTTTCCTGATAAGATTTTGGGTTGTTTTCCTGTTTGACTCCAAAAGCCTGAGCTGATCATCTTTAAAGCATTAGCACAATTGCTTACAGATGGACTTTTCATATAAAAATGTGATTTTCCCCTTCTCCAACCAGGCATTATTGCTGCTTGCCTGGGCTTAGGGGCTTCTCCTTTTGTTAATTTAACCTCAGCATGTTCTGGATGAGTTTAGCCAGAGTTATTGGTGCTTTATTAGCTTGGAAAAACAAGCAAACAAAATTCTTTAGCGCTTGTGACACTGTTCAGCTTTTGTCAGTCAAAGGGGAATATTGAATATACTGCTGCACAAAATGCTTTGGATTTGGTTTTGGTTCTGGATTTTTATTTTTTTAAAGATTTATTAATGAATTTTGGCACTGGATTTATAGAGCCCAGTCTCAGCTCACCTGAGCTGCCCCACACCACTGGCCTGCACACTCAGAAAACCAGATTGAGTGAATTTGCTTGTGAATGCTTTAAAAGTAGAAATAAGTGATAGTTGGACAGCAAAAAACACTTTTTGGTGGAGGGCCATGACTGGTAACTGAGGAGGTGTAGCTGTACTTCCATCATTATAAATTAAAGTTGAGTATTAATGTAAAGCTGGCATCCATTTCTAAAAAAAAAAAAAGAAATGTATTTAAGGTGGATTTCTCTGGGAAATCTGTCTTTTATGTAATTTAATGCTTCCTTGGTGCAGTGCCACCTGAAATGCCCAAGCCCAGTGGTGTACCCAGCCCTGCCTGGTCACTGCAGGGGCCCAGGGCTCTGCAGGGAGCAGAGCTCACACCTCGGGGTTTCAGGGGCTTTTGTAGCACAGCCAGAGGAGGTGGCAGAGGCCTCAGCCCAGGTCACCATTCAGGCTGCAGAAAACTCTGCCAAAGCCCCAAATTTTACAAAGTTACAAGGTCTGGACCTTGCTCCATGAGCCTGGTGTGTCTGGAGTGCTGAGAGAAAATAAAGGCAGGATTTGAAGGGTGTTTGCCCCAGGCACAGCTTGGTTAAAACTGCTCTAGGCACAGGGCTGCTGTTAATGTACTGGGGCCATGGGGAGCTGGGGACACCCTGGGAGCTTTTTATCCCCAAAAGGATGGAATCTATGGGAGCACATCCCTTTTGATACTCATTTGTGGTGCCAGGTGTGCTGCTGATCGCCAGAACTTGGGGACACGGGCAGCCAGGGCCCTGCAGATGAATTTGGGATGTTTTATTTGGGGATTTTGTTCTGTTTGATGTTTCTCTTTGGCTGTTTGTCCCTGCTGGGTCACAGCCCTGGGTCTGTGGATGGAGGGGGACAAGCCCAGTGCTCTGTGTGTGAAGGAGAATCCCCTTCATCATCATCCTCAGGACTCAACTCCTTCCCTGAACAAAGATCTTCCCAGTGGTAGGGAGAAACTGGGTTCAGCCTGATGTTTAATGCTGAATTTTGGGTTTTTTTTGGTGATGTTTGTTGCTGCTCTTTCCCTGAGGGCAGCCTGAGGTCTGGAGCTCAGTGAACAGCTTGGTCTGCTCCAGATCTGCCTCTGAGCAGTCACTGGGAGCTGGGAACAGATGCTGAGGGGATTGTTCCCTAAACATTCATCTAAACAAATCTTCCTGAGGATCCCCCCGAGTGACAGAGCCCCTGTGCTGGGTGTGGTGTCCCAGCCTGGCTCGGGAGTGTGGGGCTGCAGCTCCCAGGCCCACCTGGAGATGTCCTGGACAGGGACTTCCCCACCCACAGAGGGGACAGGGGCAGGGACAGGGGCTGTGTGTGCAGGGCCACCAGCTCCAGGGACCCTTCTGTGCTCAGGGATTGTCACACAACCCCAGGAGGGGATTGGGATGGGGTCACCCAGCGTCACCTGGAGCAGGTGACACAGGAACTCCTCCAGGTGGGTTTGGGGTGTCTCCAAAGGGATCCAGACCCTCCCTGGAGCTGTTCCCGAGCTCTGCCCCTCCACAGAGAGTTTGCCCTGATGTTGAGGTGGAGCCTCTTTGGTTTAGTTCATGTTCCTTGCTCCTCATCCCCCTGTGATCCATCCCTCATCCCCCATCCTGGTTCCTCATGCCCAGGTGTTCCTGGGCACCCCTGGGAAGAGCCTGGCATCCCCTGCTGGAGATATTTCCATGGGTTGATGGGATGCCCTCTCTGTTGTCTCTCCCTCCCATTCTGTGGTCTCAGGAAGGTGTCACCTCACCCCTGGAGCTGTCCCCACCCTGGTGCCAGGCTCTGCCCGTTCCCAGTGCTGGCCCTGGTGCCCTGACCCCTCCTGCAGCCAGTGGGTCCCTCCTCAGCACCCGGCCCTCTGCCAGACCATTTCAATTGTAAAACACTCAGCAGAGGTAGGCAGAATTAAATTTATTCCTGAATTGTTGAATAATGTAATATTCGTGTTGTACATAAAAGAATCACAAACCACCCAGCCTGATTTTCCTATGAAAACATTTAACTTTTATTAAATCAAGACAGTTTTGAGGAGCAGTGAAAAAAAATGAAAGCAAAAAACAACTGAACCAGCGTTCAAAGCTGCCCTGTAGCCAAAACATCCATCTGAGAAGCTGAAGGGTTGATTTTATTTGTTTGTTTGTTTGTTCTTCTGCTGGAGTGTATCACCAATAATTAAAAAAACAAAAAAAAGGGAGATGAGTAAGTTCAAACCCTTGGAATAAATCAGAGCAGTCTCTTCAGGTGCTGGGAGCTGCCTCCAGCTGCTCTGGGGTCTCCAGGATTTGGGAATGCTGTGCTGGGGGGCAGCAGGGCTCTGGCACAGGGGGGACAGGGATCTCTGGGGATTTCTGTGGATTCCTGTGGGTCTTTGGAGATTTCTGGGGATCTTTAGGGATCCCTGTGGATCCCAATCCCAGCCCCACAGCCCATGGGGGCCATAGGCAGGTGAAAGCCCCTCCCAGCCCAGCAAATTGCAGCTTTGTGGGGCACTGAAACCTTTGGGGCTGGCGCTGCAGGTGAGCCTCCCTGGGGCAGGATTTGGCCCCGTCCCTATAAAACATCCCCAGCCATGAAGGGCCCTTCCAGGGAAGGGGCAGAGGACCCAGAGCTGGAGTTCAGCCAGAGAGGCGAGACAAAGCCCAGGGGAAAGCAGCAAACCTGTATTGGCAGACAGCAAGATAAATTGGATGATCTAATAGTCCTTTTCCATCTCGAAGTTTTATGATTCATTTGTTATTTTAGCCATCTATATATATTTTTTATTTTACCCTAGAGGGGTTTCTTGAAATGTGTGCAATATATTCCTTTTTTTTTTTTTTTTTAAATCACTTAAAAAAAAAAGAGAAGAGGTCAGTGCTGCAGGGTCAGAGGCACTGTGGGGTGTGTTCAGCACGGGGATGGGATGGGATGGGTGTGACCCCCACCCCATAAATAACCCCACAGCCAGAGGAGGGAGAGGGAAAGATTGGGAGAAACCAACTCAGGTTGCTGGTGTTGCTTCCCCCCCTCTCTTTTTCTTACTTTAAATTATTATTATTGAAGGGAAAGGAGCCTGTGAGAAATCCTGCATGAGTTTTACTGAAACAGGCACATTCCTGTGGTTTTTTCACTCCCACAGCCTCTCCAGGTCAGTCTTTTTCTTCCTCTGCAGAGAAAAAAAGGAAAAAAAAAAAAGAACGAAAGAAAAGAAAAACCCACACAAAAATCAATCCATCAAATGTCATTACAGATTTATTAAGCCTGATGTAGAAAGACTTTTAACAGTAACATCTTCAGAAAGCATAAAAAGAGCACTTCTGTTCAGTCTTGTGCTTTGAAAATCTAAATATATTTTTATCATATAAATAATTCTTTTCATGTTTTAAGTGCATCTGTTTTTTTTTTTTTTCTTTTTTTTTTCTTTTTTTTTTCCCCTTTTCAAATTTCCATTTTACAATTGGCCAAAAAAACTGAAGTCTGCGTTGAGTGAAATGAAGCCATTTGCAAAGCTAATGATGTTGTGAAGCATGTCTGTGGTGAGCCATATCAGCTAGATTTCAGAAAGGTAGTTCAATGAGTGCAGCATTAAAATGAGGGACAGCCTCCAGCAAAATCATAATTGAACACACCCAAGTCCTTAATGTCTGCAGTTGGGTTTCCTGATGCAAATTACGATAACATTTCAGATGTGAGCAGTCGCTTTCCAGTAGCTGCAGTGGAAAAGAGACATTTTATGCCACAAAGGGAAGAATTACCATGTTTAAAAATGTAAATAATATATGTATAGAAACCTTTTTTATGGAAATGAGGCATTCAGGATTATGTGAACAGTTTGGGCTATTTTTTTTTTCCTTTTAAACACAACAGATAAAGATGTGTGATCTATTATTCAGGGCTTTAATTACAGTTCTAAAACTGCAGTGATTTTATTAAAAAAAAAATCCCTGGGCATAAAAAGTAATGTTTTCTGAGGGAAAGTTGAGGGTTTTTTTTTAAATACAATGTATTTACCATGGTGAAAATACAGAACAAAAAAATCACTGTTAATAGATTTCAATGCTACAAAATCATACACAGAAATACATCTTAAATGCTCTGGAATGCAGTCATCTTCCTGTAAATCAGAAAAGGCCTTAGATAAATAGGTTTGACCTGATTTAAATTTAATGAGATACATAGTCCTGATTGTTAATAATTGGTTTGGGGGAACCCAAAACAATAAAAGCAATAATCTCCTCTAGTATAAATTATACGAATTTATTTAGCAATCAACCGAAGGGAGGGGGGGAAAAAAAAGCCATTAACAGTATCAATTTGTTTAGCTGAAGTTAGTTATAATAAGCAAATAATTGGAAGCCAAATTGCCAGGCAGGCTTGGAGAAAGTGAAGATTGGGAAGATGCTGTGTGTGCTGAAGCTCTGGGGCCACTAGATGGTATGGTCCTCCCAGCAGAAAGGGCTTTCTCCATGCAAGGACCATTCATAATCATCCAAAGCAAGTGAAACATGGTTTTGATTAAAGCAGCCTGTTGGCTCAATAATCTCAGTAATTTTAAAAACATCCTTAATGTGGAAGAAGAACACTGCAATGTCAGAGATGGCCTTGGGGCCCATTATAAACAGCAACAAAATAAATAAGGAGAAGAAATGAGAGGTCATGAAAACAAAATTAAGCTAATGTTTCAAATTTTGACAATTATGAATTGTTCCTCCAAGAAGACATTAAAAAAAATAATTCAGGCACTATTAGATAAAATACAAAGAGAATAATTGTACATGTATGAGTTTCCCATGGGACTAAGCATGCTTTAAAAGCAAAACTTGACTTAGATTTCCCCTCTTCCCCCCGCCCCCCTTTCTAGCCAGCAATTGGGCAGGTCTCATGCAAACACAGACTTGCTTCTCCGAGTTCCTCCAAAAACTCCTCTCTAATTCCTTTATGAGCCATTAAAATGTGATGACCAAGAAAACAAACAAACAAAAATTACAAGCGTATTGTCTATGGAAAAAAAAATAATATCCCCCATTATGGACCTTTTTTTTTTTTTTGTAGGAAACCGAAACAAGCAAATATAACAAAATCTGTGTTCATAACATGGCAATATAGTTAATATATACAAATATGTACAGTATAAAAATGCATCAAAGGCGCAACTTTTCATCCAAACAAGCTGCAGGGCCCGAGGAAGAGCAGCTTGGCCCCCTCCTCTCTAAGTTACAGGCAATATGTTCTATACAGCATGCACTGGTTACAAAATGAGTGCAGGAGCACCGAGACATTTGCCAGGGAAAGTCACCACCAGGCCTCTCGCCAGGGAGTCCCGTCTGCGTTGTTCATATAAAAAATGGGTTTAATCTTGCCTTTTTTGCCATTTGGAGTATATACATTTGTGGGTTTTTTAAAGAGAAATGAGCTTTTGATTCTTTATTTTCCTTATTGTTTTTGAAACAGGATCCTAACACCGCGGGTCACAGATGTAACCTGAGGATGCTGCCAACAACAAACGTGCGACGAGCCACCAGCGCTGGGGCAGAGCAAACCCATCCAAATTCACCAGCCTGGCCAGCTGTGCTCCATGGCTGAAATGGGGGTGGGTCCCTCCTGATTCCTGCTGACATGTTCCAGGTAACAAAACCCAAAACAAACACACAGAGTAAAAGACCAACAAAGGATTAAGAAGAGGTGCCTGAGCACAAGACAAAAGGGCGCATTGTACCAGAGACATAGGACAGAGAAGTACCCTGAGCCAAATAAGAACTGTTGAGCTTGTCAGCTTTTGCAACCTGTATTGCACATTCCAGCATCTGCTGCGGGGTAGAGCCAAGACTCTGCCCTGCACATCCTGCAGGTTCCTGCTGCCAGCAGTGCCCAGCTGCTGCCCCAGCCCCGGAGCCCTGCCTGCTCCTGAAGGGATGCACAAACACACACACACACCTGTGTGCCCGTGTCTGATGGGGGCACCTGCACATCCTCCTGGACACACACAGATTTGCCATTCTGAAATGTTACCCAGACCAGTTTCTAAGTGAAAATATTGGCCACAGAGATCTCCCACGTTTCAGGCAGTTGGGAGGATGTGTGATGCCATGTGGGGAGGGGGAAAGCGTTCCCTGCCTTTTTGGAAGATGTTATTTTTCATTTTCTTCATGAAATACTGATTGTTTTCCCCCCTGCTATCTCATCTAAGGAATCTAATGAAAGAATTTGTTGCCTTTACTTAGATCAAAAAAGAAAAAAAAAAAAAGTTTGCTCAGCTTGATGGTGTGAACTGAAGTGGAGCTGTGCAATCCACCAGGATTAGTGTTTAATCTGTTGTCTCAAACAGGGCTTTTTACAAAGGCCTAAAGACTTTTCATGAGCTGAGGGGGATGATGAACTGGAAGTTTATTACTCTGCAGTTAAGTCCAGTGGTACAGCAAGTTCACTTTCAAAAACACTCTCCAAGAAAATTGTGCAAACATTTTGGTACAAGAAATGTCGTCTGAAACTTCATCTACTCTTCACATCTCTTCTGGCATAATGAGGGCAAAAAATCCACCACCAGACTGAAGGATACTGGATGAAAGTGCTTGCACCGGTATAAAAGTGGTCCAGCAGAGCAAAAGGAGCTGTACCATTATAAAGTGCTTTATAGTGATACAACTGCTGTTATTTTACAAGCATAGTCACATCGATATCAAAGTTTTGCAATCACCTCCCTGACACAACTGAAAACCTTCTCAAGTGCAGGAGATTTAATTTGCCTGGAGCTAGAGACTGAAGTTCGCTGGACTTGTTTTCAAAAAGGCCTAAATATGTTCAGAATCTGAGGCAGGGACCATGAGGATGGCATTTGGAGCTGGGGAGACAGAGGATCAATGTGCTGGATTGGAAAGGGTAACTCTGGATTTACACAGGAATAAATGCATCCAGAATCTGGCCTGTTTGTCAGACATTGGACTGAAATTGGAGGGAGGATCGGGGGGGATGTGGCACAGCACGTGTGGGGTGCAAAGGTGAGTCAGCTTCCAGTACCACTGCAAACCCATTATTTTTATTATTTTATTCTTTCCCTTTCCTTCAGAAGACAATGGGAGAATAAGAATTCTAAATTCTGGATTCTTTCCACTGCAGGAAATGAAGAAAAAAAGAAAACCCAGGAAGCATTTCTGGAATAACAACCCAGTGGCTCACCCAGGGCCATCAACCAACAGGCTGATCTTGAGTTCAGGTGCTGACAAATTAAGATCTCATTGATGAAATGTAATTGAAATCTGCCTTTAGTTGCATGTTCTTTATTCTTTTGTTATGGTTAAAAATATTGCACTTGCTGTGGTCCAAACTGACACAAATGGTCAAAGGTTGGACTTGGAGATCTTTCCCAACCTAAATGATTCTGTGACATTAAAAAAAGGCTCTGTTTGCACCCACAATGTCCAACTCAAACTCTTCAGCACCATTATGGAAATGTTCTTAGTTCTAGTGAAATTCAGGAAATTCTTGCTGACCATTTCCAGCTAAGGAGAAGAAAAGCTGGGACCTGTGGAACAAATTGTGATGGGGAGCAGGAAATCCAGGTGAGGAAAAGTGTCACTGACCCTGCTGTGAAACCCAACGAGAAGCTGGTCTGGGGGCTCTGGGATGCCAGGAATATTCAATATCCAGGAGTTACAGCTCCATAATTCCTAACCCAACTTCCTAGAGCAGAAATGACATGTCAGTCTGTGCTGGGAGAAGATGGGCACACACCAGTAGCACTTGCTGACAATCTGTGGAAGTGGCTCTATTGGTGCTCCTGCTTGGGGACAGATGGCCTTTAAAGCCTGCTGTAATTGCAACGTATTGATCTGGAATCTGTGATCAATACTGTCTTTATAGAGAGAATTTTAAATATAAATTGCATCGTATATCTGTTGGTGAGGACAAAAGCCCTGTGTGATGGAGATCCAGCCCCGGAGTGATGGTGGAATATGGACAGGGGACAGCCCAGCCAGAGCCACCTCTTCAATCTCTGCCAAAAATCAGGCTGCCTTCCTCATTCCCTTGTGTTCTTGACAGCTTTGATCCCAAAATAACACCACAGCATGGCCCTGAGTGTCTGGGATGAGGCCGGAGCAGGCCGTGGGGAACCAGCACAGAGCCAGTGTCCCCTCAGCAGCTCCCACCCAAAACTCCAATTTTCCTTTTTCCTGGTCACCAGGGGCAGCTCGTTTTCCATGCAAATCCTGCATTGGTGCTTCCCAGTGGGAATATCCCCTTCTGGTTAGGAGCTGAACTGTGGGTATGAAGTAATCAATAAATATGGCACTTTATCAAAACATGGTTAAGGAAAGAAAAAGAGACCAAAAATTAGGGAAACAATCCTGCCATTTGAATGCATGAGAGTTGACTCAATAGCCTGTAAAGCTGGCTTGGAAGGCTTCACCCCCTATCGTGCTAATATATAATTATTGATTTTTAAAATGACTTTTTATATCCTCCCTGATCTCTAAAAAAGCTAGGGAGGTCAGTCTTGTAAATACTTTTACAAGTAGGTAATAAAACCCATAATAACTTGCATTGACAAGTAATTACTGGGCAGGTTTGTTAGCAGATTCTCAAAGATATTCTTTTAACCCAACAATTATTATTGTACTAATGACAGCCATTTTTAAAGTTAAGTGTCCTTCTCCCTCTCAGCTTAAGTAACAAAAACCTGGAAAAAACACCTGAGACTGATCCACTGAAATTCTCATATATTAGGCCCCAAAGGGATGCTAATTACATCTCCCTGTTTTAAAATAGAACATTTTTTTTTCAGGTGATATGGCTTATTTTGACATGGATGGTGGCAGGAAGGGAGCTCTGGTTTCTGAATAAATCTTTCAAAGCAGTGTGTAAGGGTAACAATTCTTCCTGCTTTATTTGAGTGCAAGAGCATAAACAGCTTGGATATGTGGTGTATCAATATGCCACTTGTTAATAAGCAAGGGCGTGAATCATAAATATTCGGCTGTTTGATCACCAGGCTTTTAATTAATGTTTTGATGATCTCCAATAAGAATAAAAGTCAGAACGATAGATATTGAGTAGCGACGACAGAGAAAAGATGCAATGATTTTTTGTGCTACCTGATTTATATGACAGAAAAACTATCAACTCATCCAGTTTCGTACAGAGAAAAGAGAGGAGAGACGTACATTTTCCCTTCTTTATATCGTATTGTAAAAAAAAAATAAAAATCACTTAATTCAAATGTGTACCTAAAACGTTCCCCGAGGACAGCGATGCAGGCAAAATGATCAAGCTTTAGCACCGTGTGATAAAGGTTTGTGGCCAGATTTTTAAACAGAGTAGCTTCTCCCCCACAGTGAAGACTCCTGAGCAGAACCTGATCTCCCTCAGGGGGTTTGGCCTTTCCAAAATCTCCCCAAACTTTTGCAGCTCTAGGGTCCCCAGTGGGGCTGTGAACCCTACGGTCACCATAAAGGCTTATTCCTGCCCAAACTGAGCAGCTGATGCCCCAAATAGCCCCAGCTCTGGGTGCTGTGGGCTGGCTGGGGACCCTGTCCTCCTCTTTGTGAGAAGAGGCTCCCGAGAGCTCCCTGTGTGGGAATTCCTACAGCTTGGCCTTGCCACAGGTGCAAACCCCTGCATGGAGAATCCTATTAAAAACCAGCCAAACTCCCGGCCGTGACAGCATCAGGGCTGGGAGTTTCACCTGTCAGATGCTGTGAGCAGCCCAGTATTTTCTCCCTGCACCCAAAAGCTCAGGGAAAGGAGCCACAGGAGCGGTTTCTCCCATGGGTTATTTTCTGCAGTGCTCGTAGCCTTTGGGTCAGCACCACAGGCCCCACCTTGTGCAACTTCACCTCATAACTGCGGCCTGGGCTGTGCAATTTAACAGCTTCTGAGGAGCTCGATGCTAATGCATTGATTTTGCTTTAATAGAATTTTGTTGTCGATGGCCGGTGCTCAGCACGGTGTAGGCTTCAATCTTAACCTATCTGAAGGCTCTGCTCGTTTCCAGTTGAGCTCCGTTCATTTCCAGTTGAATAGGTTAAGCAAAGACAGACCTTACTGTTCTCAATTCACTTTATGATCCTCCCATCATAAAAAATAATATCAGCACCTTGCTTTTCATGTCAGAACTACATTTGAGCTGCTATTCCCTATGCCCATGAGTAAATCCCATAAAAGCCGCCCCGTTGTACTGTCGCTATTTTTCCTTGTGGATGATTGATTGATGGATGAGTGCTGACACTTCAATGAAGCTATTTCGACTGCCATCTCAATCCGATGATGTGAGGGGTATATTTTCTGTCCATGCCTCATTACTTCAGAATGACATTCCTGGAACTTCATTTACTTTTTCCCTCCTTCCCTCAAGCGCCATATTTTTTCCCATCTAGGTTATGCATGCCATAAAAAAAGCAATTTGCTATTATATGTGGCATAAGGGCAACACTTTCCCTAGGAGGTAAATAAGAAGGGCCTTTTTTTCTCCTCCATGTTGAGTTTAGGGATCATGTCAAAATTTCCCAAGCAGTGCCAAAACAGGCCCTTCTGCACAGGCCACAGGGAATGCAGAGAACATATTTAGACTGATTTTGTGACTGCTGCACTTCAATTATATCCTTGAACATCATGAACAAAACAACAGGAAAAGACACTCCAAAGCCCTTTCTGATTTGAGAAAGAGCCTCTTCTCCACTTGTGCCTCGCATACTTTGAATATTTCATTTGCCAGGGAATAGCGATTTACAACTTGATCCAGACTTATTTTTCCTTGGAGAATAGGGGAAGTTCATCGTTAAATGCAGAGATGGATTTGTCTACTGGAGGTTGTTTTCTCTGAGCGAGAGCAAACAGGGCTGCGCCTGGATTTCCAAGCAGTGCACTAGGAACAGTGGGACTCGTGACATTGGCATATCCTGGAAGATTCTGGGAGTTGACTTGGGACCCGATTTTAATCTGTGTAATACAGTATTCCCGTTAATAATAATGTATAATTAAGACATCCGTTAAAAATCCATAACGTTAATTTAATGGAGAAAATCTAATACAGTTCTATTGGAATTTTTACGTTAAATTAACTTTAACGGGCTTTTAATGGATGTCTTAATTAGATCTCATTATTAACGTGAATATTCCACAAATTAAAATTGGGCCTTCGAAGTTTTAATGAAAAAAGTTACAAGCACAAATTTGAAATTGCCATATTTGTAGCCCCCTTCTCCCAGGTCAGGGTGGGTTTGAAGGCACGGCCGGCGGTGCTCGCCGGGCCGGACAGAGATCGGGCACCAGATTCTGATCCCAGTTTTGGTGGCACAAATCCAAAGCCACTCTGTTGACCACAACAGAGCTTAAGATTCACACTCACCTAACTGAGAAAGGAATTCTACTTTTATTCTTTTATATCTATATATAGATATTTATATAGTGATATTTATATATAGATATATCTATATTTATATAATGTTCAATAATCTAACAATAGTACTTTTGTTTAAAAATCCCTCCATCCCATATGTCTCGTCATAAACCGTAATGGAGATTTAAATATATATATATATCTGAGGAATAAAACAAACTGAAAATAATCCATTTCAAACAAATCTTTGGCAGCAACATGGTTAAGCATAACTATTTGAACAACTTGCACAGAAGATTAACATTGTTCAGAGGTTTTTTGGCTCAGAATCTGTTTTAACTTAATAATTCTTGTACTTACTGTGATGTATTGATCCCTAGTGCAATGACTGGATTGGGCAACCCAGGTGCAACAGTAATAGCTGCACAGAATAGAAACATTTCCTTTAGACAAACTATCCCAAAGGGGTTATAAATAGGAAATGGACATTACCATGAAAAGTAAAGCTTCCAATGTGACTGCATCTTGTGTAGCACACTTGGACATTAAACTATGAAGAATTTTTTTTTTCCTGTCAAGTGTTACAAATTGACAAAATAAGTACATCAATGTTCTCAGTCATTATCTTACTTCAGTGGCACTTTGTTTCAGTGACAGCAAAAAGGGACAGTGGAGACCAGACAGCCCCAGTGCAGTTTATCAATGAAAATCTAATATCGTCCATAAGCAGGGGAGTGGAAATCAATACTTCATTACCAAATTGTTAGTGAGGATGAAGAAGAATAGCAGGAGTTTTTTGGCAGCCTCCTCGGTCCGGGTTGCTGTGAGTTCAATGTCAGGGCCGCGGTGGCGAGCGGGGCCGGGCGCGGAGCTGGGCTGGAGAGCTGGACTAAGGCATTCGTCCTGGAAAGCACAACAACAACAACACAGCCACAGTTACACGGGCTGCTCACAGCCACACCCCTGAGCAGGCACTTCCAGCCATGGAAATGCCTGCAAATGAGCTCTGCTTTGTTTTGTGCACACACAGGCTCACAACAAGCAAGGACACACAAGTGTGGATGGAATCCTGGTGCCACAACCATGCAGGGATCAGTGGGTGAACTCCAGCTGGTGCTGAGGCTCTGCCTGGTCACTGAGCCTCTTATGCTGCTTTCCCCTCATGTTCCTTAAGCTTGGATTTCCTTCCTGCAGCCAGCCAAGAACATGCTCTAAAATCCTCATGGAGAGTTGGACATCTCAGTACCCACACAGTGTCTAATTACCCCACTATTCCTGCATTTTTCCAACTTTTGTGGCACCTCCCCAGCATTAAAAGCCATCTTCCAATGGACCTTTTCCATCCTGCAGCTGCTAAAAGTGCTAAGTGACTCAAGTTGTGAAGCTGCTGCTACACAGAGACAGAAGGGGCTTGTTTCATTTACTTTCAAGATGTGGGTTTAAAAGTTCAACCCAAAGTTGGGTTCTGCTTTGCTTATAACCTGGGAGAAAGATACTGAGGAAAGCAGTAGAAAAAAAAACAACCGGAAAAATAGGGTGAGAAATGAGGCAGGCAATAAGTAGAGTGAAAGTCAATCTAGAGAGAGCACAGAGGAAAAAAAGAGCTGCAGTGGGCAGAGAAATATGTTACTGAAAAATATATTATCTGTTCAAGGCCATGGATATTTCAGCAAACACAACTCAAATCCTGCAGTGTGTTCTCTGTGTTCTGGCTAAATCAACTGGAAATTCAGTAGCAGCTTTATTTAAAGTAAAATAAACTCAGCTTTTCAAAAAATTCCATATGAAAACAAAAAAGTCCATTGACTTCATGCTAGTTAGTTTATAATTTGGTTTGGTTTACAATATCTTCACCTTTTCAGTTTTCACAGTGATGCTGAGTTTTGCATTGCCAACCCAGACCTGCTGTGGAGAAACTGTTGGAAGGGAAGAGGAGGTTTTGGCAGCTAAACGTAGAGACTTTTGGCAACTGAGGAGGCATGGAAGTCAGTCTGAAATTGTGGTGAATACCTTGGATCATTATTCCCACTTAAAATATATTAAAAGCAATCCATGTTGACACTTTAAGATGCAGCCTTCAGGTTTCAGAGGTAACACTCCAGAGCAATTCTCACTTTGCAAAGCTATTATTCTTCACTGCAAAAGGGCAGAGCCGTGCCAGTTTATACCCCCTGCTCAAATTTTAAAGAAATCCAGAAGCATTGCTATCGTAGGGCCTGGAGCTGACACACAGCAGCGCTGCGCCCGAATTCCCACTGTGGAATCACCTCTGCAAATGATCCAAGGGAGACTGGGGATGGAAGAGGCACTGGGCTTTACCCTTCCAAGAGGTTTTCAGGATGGAAAAGTCCTTGTGACATCCCAGCTGAGTCCTGCCTTGGATCATACCAGGTCCTGCAGCATCTGCCTCCCTCACGGAGGTGGGACACGGCACCATGGCTGTGGTGAAGGACAGTGGTGACCCAGCTGAGAGCAGGAGTGGGGACTCTTCACCAGGGCAACCCTGCCTCCAGGACATCGTTAGGATAATTAAACCAAATAAGCCAAATTAGTGTCATTGAAAGTGCTAAATCTGGGAAGGAGTCTTGAAGTTACTGCAGAGCACTGGTTCCCTGCCAGTGGGAAATATTTATAAAAGCTTGGACTGGAAAAATGAAAAGCCAAACTCCTGCCTCCTTTTTTTTTTGTGCCATTGTGAGGAAGGTCCTGACACTTTTGAATCAGCATAGCAATATCCCTGGTCACTTCAACGTCACAGAACAACACTGAGGACACTGTTAGCCCTGGCAGACACTTCAGAGGCACATTGGTCAGAGGCAAGGTCCACGAGAAACTCTTCTGGCAACAAATAAACTTTTGAGGCTCAGTGTCCATGCACTTGACTAATGGTTACATCTGTGCACAAGTAAAATCAATTGGGACTTGGCATTGATTTCCATGGGATAAGTACTTCACCCTTAAGGTCTTTTGGCCAACTGAAGTCTCCATCCTTGTGGGTTTTGTTGGTTTTATTATTTTTAATTGATACCACTGCAGGCTGGGACAGGACTTTGGGAAATTAATTAGTGTGAGCCCTGATCAATAAGGGTCATAGTTTATGTATTTCATTATCAAGTCTGTAAGAGATTCAGGGAGTTTGTGGAGAGCTTGTCACCTACAGTCAGGGCAG
This sequence comes from Peucedramus taeniatus, assembly GCA_013400575.1. Taxonomy (NCBI): domain Eukaryota; kingdom Metazoa; phylum Chordata; class Aves; order Passeriformes; family Fringillidae; genus Peucedramus; species Peucedramus taeniatus. Next base: position 1,090,095 of record WBNO01027744.1, on the reverse strand, counting down.
AGCAGCCTGCACATTCCAACAGCTTGTGATGGGCAGAGTCTGGTGCTTCCTGGGCATTTGCTGAAATGTAGCTCACCCTGTGCCATAAAGAAAACTCCACCATTTAAATCATGTTCTGAAACCATGGCTGAGGGTGTTCATTATACTGGTGTCTTGTACAGCATATGTGAAATATCAGTTGCAGATACTGAAGCTTTGCTTTTATTTAACACTAATTATCGAGCCATCAACAGATGTAAAAAGCCGTCTCTATTTTAACGCCGATGTGTCAGGACTCAGCATTCCTCCTAACAGCCTCCTTCCCTCTCCTTGTCCATGGCACAGCTTCCCTCTCCTCATCCCAGCATTGCCAGAAAAACACAGCTGTGAAACCTCTGAAATGGGAGCTCTCAAAGACGTCTGCAGCCCCAGACAACTGTCAAGTGTGTGTCGGCAGGTCGTGGCACGCCAGGCCCCGGTGGTGACAGCGGCACTGCCAGGCTGGGCTGGGCTCAGGGAGCTCCCAGAGCTGAGCTGGGCTCAGCTGAGCTGGGCTCCCAGCTCACACCTTGCCTCCCACACCCCAGTGCTGCTCTGCTCTCTCCAGTGTCCTCTTTTCCCCAGGGCCAAAGGCCACACCAATGGAGTGACGCAGCCTCCTGGGGGTTGCCCATCGTGGGATGGTTCTCAAGTCATGGAATCCCAGAATGGTTTACATTGAAGGGACCTTAAAGCTCATCCTGTCCCACACCTTCCACTGTCCCAGGGTGTTCCAAAGCCCATCCAACCTGGCCTTGGGCACTGCCAGGGATCCAGGGGCAGCCACAGCATCACCTAAAGGTCTCCCCTTTCAGTTTGAAGCCATTCCCCCTTGTCCTGTTTCTCCAGTTCCTGCTGAAGAGCCCTTCCAGCTTCCCTGTAGGCCCCCTCAGATCCTGGAAGGTGCTGTGAGGGAGGTCCTTCCAGAATCTGAAGTCCTTTTCTTGGGGACTGCTGTCACCATTTGGTTTTTGGGTTCTGCCACCTTCTCAGTGGCCCAGGCTGAGGTGGGATGGAACTCCAGAGCCAGGCAGATGACATCAGCTTCATGTATTTATAATGTCTTTGTATTTCCATATCTTTCTAATATCACCTTACCAGCTCCTATTTATGCAATGGAATAACAAAAATGACAATATTCCTCTGTGATCCACCCACCACAGTCCATGGGAGCCTATGGATCAAAACTTTTCCAGGCTGCAGCTGTACCTATCACAATAAATTGCAGGACTCTTTAAAGGCCACATAGAAAGACACAGACAGGCCCTTTGTGGTTACCAAACATGTTATCTCTAGATGTCATTTTTGACCTACTTTTGCTAGATTTTTGCAGCAGCACAAAATCTGTTCTTTAAAGAACCATGCCATGTGCACAGTACCTAGAAAGGGGGAAACAGCAAATCTGGATATATTTTATTTCATTTAGGACTCCTCTCACCATGAATTACAATGTTACAGGCTCTAAACGCCTTCTCGTTACCCATAATTATAACTAAAATTATATCAATCTAAACAGTAACTACTGGAATGATTCATCCTGATTGGGAGGAGCATGCTCCCTGGAGCTCTGCCTGCCCATCCATTTTAAAGCCTCGTGGCAGGAATAGCTTTCCAGAAGGTCATTTAACAGCACATTAAATAAATAAACAGAACATATTTACTTCAGCAAACACACTCTAATAGGATGGGAAAATATTTTGGGAGAAGTAGGAATAACCCTCATGACAACCAAATCTTTCAGTTCTCACCTTGCTGAGGATGCAGCACCCACCCAAAGGTGGCAGAGGCTCCATGTGATGCCAGCAGGGATAGTTCCTCATGTTCTGCACACTGAAGGGTCCCACAGCCCACCAGTGTCACCAGCAGGTCCTGAGCCACTCGTGTCCCTGCAGAAGCCACCAGTCTCTGTATATCCACCCTCAGCCATCAGCCACATGGAGAGGGAAATGTGGAAAACATTTCTAATCTGAGCTTGTGAGCGTGTGGGGCAAGAGGAAGGAAATGTGGGCTCTAACTCAGCTGTTTCTGGGGTGTGTCTGCCTGAACACAGCATTAATTGCTGTTACACCCAGGTGGAAGAATTTAGGTCTTGCCTGGGATGATCCTTTTTTCCCAGTTGTTTGGAGCTTTGCAGGGAGTGAGGCAGCAATGGTGCAGGAGGGACAAAGAGCTCAATCCTGAAGGGAGTCAAAAGAAAAGATGGGAAGAGACAATTTCCAAAGGCCTGGAGTGACAGGACAAGGGGGAATGGCTTCAAACTGACAGGGAGGAGGTTTCGATTGGATATTGGGAAAATATTCTTCCCTGTGAGGGTGGGGAGGTGCTGCCACAGGTGGCCCAGAGAAGCTGTGGATGAGTCAGACAAAAAAACGGGAGCTGCAGCTCCCCCTGGCTCCAGAGAGACCCGATGGAATCCTGGGCTGCTGGAAAGAGCAGGATTTGTGCCACTTGTGTAGAGAGAGGCCAGGATTTCACCCCTGAGCCCAGCATGAGCTGGGTGACACAGAGCACAAAGGTGTGACATTCACCTGGTCCCCCCACTAGCTTCTGCACACAAAGCCCAGTGCAGGGGTATCTGGAAGAATCACAGACTTAGAAAGAGAAAAAAAAATACAGTGAACATTTAACTTCTATTTCTTCCTATAAATAAAGTATAGCCATCAAATCACAATGTATTTGGGAGCACATGTTATTGACAGCCTATTCTTGGAGGGGGGGAAAAAGTGGATTTTTTGGCAAAGTTTCCTAAAGATTAAATTGTTCATTGTACAGGGCACCATCTGCCCTTGGAGAGAGATTTAGTTGATGGCAGCTGCAACCAAAGTGTGGAAGATAAAGCTGAATTTCTGGTTTCTTTTCAACTAGCAACTGTCATTACAGGTCACATGCAAACTGTGCCATTTTCTGTGACAAGCAGGTTCTGTAGGATAGGGTGCTTGCTACATTTTAAAGTGCCACCTGTAAGGATCCCAGCCGAGAAACAGCTTTTGGAACACACCTTGCAAAATGTGAATTTACAGCACATAAGACAAAGCAATTATGGACCAACCATCTGGACAAGGGCTGTGTGTTCCAGACCCAGGTGCAAGGGGATGGAGGTCAGGAGGAACTCGTGGGACACTCAAAGGTACATCCCTCAGTTCATCTGGGTGCTTAAAAAGGCTGAATTATCTGCAAGAGTTCACTCAACTGTTGCATAATCCACAATTGCCTCCCTGTTTTCCTTGGAGTGTACTTCCCCCTGAGATTAAACCCCACATTTTTTAAACCCTGAAGAGAATCTCTAAATCACCAAACCAGAGGCTGCTGTGGGTGGGTTTTTTCTCAACCCCACCTCTGAGCTATGACACTAAAATATCTCAATTCCCTGTAAGGCAGCAAAGGCCACTTGACAGTGGGAGAGGCTGATCTGTCTCTGCACTCTGAGTTACTCAAATATCACACAAACCTTGTCCTGGCTACAGCAAACCCCTCCAGCAGGGAATTTGTACCTCCTCCCTCTCTCCAGAACACTTTCACAGGAGAATGATGTTCCCTTTCTCCTCGGAACAAAACAGGAGGGGAGAAGTTAAGAGCACACTGGTAGATTTTATTAGGACTAAGAAACAAAGCAAAACAAAAAAGCAAACCCAAAGCTCTTCCCTTTCATCCCTGCCTTGCTATGAAAATGCCTTCATATTTGCAGGCTTGCTGACAATATTTCAGGATGGTACATCACACACCGTCTCGTCTGGAACAGCAGACATTGTCAGTGCTGGGAGACAACCACTCTCTGGTTTGTACTTCACAAAGATTCTCTATAAAGCATTTCTATAGAGGAAAAAAAAAAGATTTTTGAAATTTGTGAGTCTCTCAGCCTTTCAGACAAGGATGAGTTCTGGTTAATTTTTTTTCTGATGATTTCCACGTTTTCTGCAAGGAAAAACAGCAGCTACCATTGCCTTAAGACAGACTGAACTAGTTGTAACATGCCTAGATACGAGATTCTTTTTTTCATGTGAAAGAATTTGCAGGACATCAATTCCTTGCTCTTAAGTTTATTCTGTTCAGTTTAACTTGTTGGTCTTCTCTCCCATTTTATCACAGTAGAAGGGGATCACGTTTTGAAACAGAAATTGCTACCGTTGGTAGCTTTTTGACCAATCTGCTGTGATTAAATCCATCCTTTTGGAAAATAAGATTATTTTAAAAAATATTTTAAGTATTTTAAAAATATCATTTAAGAATTATTTTAAAATATTGTCTAAATAAAGGCTTTGCCTTTCCAACATTATTTGTATTGCTCACTATTATTTTTGCTCATTGATTATTTTAATGCTCATTATGTCACTGCTCATCATTTCAGGTATCAGTGCCTCTGATGGCTCCGTGATGTGCCCAGACCATCCAAGCCAAACCTCCTTGGGAAGGCTCCACGTCCACATCTGCTGCTGCAGAACAGAACCACACTCACCCTCTGCTTTCCCTGGGGAAATTCACCTTCCTCCATCCACATCTGACTGAGCCCAAATGCTTCCGGGATTGGGGTCTTTAAGAGACATCCAGAAATATGTTTAATTTTTAAGACTAAGCCTGTTTGGGTTCGTTTTTGCAGAGAGCATTAGTGGGTAGGAGTGGAGGCTGCTCCTGTGAATTAGTGTGGGATCTGCTGCTTTCTCCTTTCTTTGTGAGGAAGCTCTTAAAACACAAATTCCCACCTTAAAACGCGAACGGGCGCGAGCTGCGAGTAAATCACGGGCTCCGTGGTGCCAGAGCTGCACATGCTCTTCTGCTGCTGATTTGTCTACAAAATATATCACATGCCAGTTACTTGAATTAGGATCATGGGGAGAAGGGAATCATTAGAGAGAAGAAGAAACTCTAACACATAAAGAAAACTTATCCGTTTGTCTCCTCAGCGCCGCCTGTTTTATTTCCTCTTCAGGCACTGACAGCACTGATGAGGCAAAGGATGCTGTAATCCTGAGCAATTGCTTTTGGGGAGCATCATTAGGGCTGCAAGTGTTTGATACAGCCAGAGCTCTGCATTTCCAGGCCCTTTTCCCCGGTCACTCAGCGGTGTTGGGCGGTGCTGGAAGGTGGAGGCTGTCCTGGATCAGGTATTTCCCTCCTGGATCAGGTATTTCCCTCCTGGAGCCCTTTCCTTTGCTCTCAGAGTGCCTTGGAAAGCCAGGTAAATTAGACTTGGAGAAAGGGACACTGCATCTTTGAGTAATGAGGCTGGGAAACAGGGAACACATTTTCCACTAGCTCATGTCTCACTGTATGGCATTCTGATTTCCTGACACTTCATAATAAATCATTGCTTATCACTCACTTGGGAACATAACATGGTTCAAGTTAAGATTCGTTAGTGATTGTAAAGAAGAAACATGAATTGCTCTCTATCAGGGCTTTTTGATCATCCTTCTGTCCACTGCAGGTGTTTTTTTAATCAGAATATTTACAGGAGCCATTGTCTAAGGCATAAATAAAAAGGAGAAGAAAGAGCAGAAAATATGAATAATGAAAATGAATTTATTTGTCTTATTTATGTGTTTATGTAAACACTTGGCAATTGCTTTGCACAGCAGCTTGTATTCAGTGTCACGGGCTGCTGCACCAACATAAGTTTGTAAAGCTGGGGTTTTAAATATATATATGTGAGTGTGTGTCTAAAAAAACCCTAAATGCCAATACATTCATTTTCTGGAGAAGAAGGTTCTAGCAAGCACATCCAGAGCCTGTTTGCCTTGGTATGGCTTCCACAGGGAAAAGAGAGGCTGATCCTGGTCCTGCTGGCCCACCTTGGACCAGTGGCAGTGGAAACCTGGTGACCTCAGAGGCTGAGTGGCTCTAATGGGATGAAACTGGGATGTTCCCTGCAGCCAGGGGTCCATCAAATCTGTGGGAAACAGGGATTCACTTCAAAAAAGGGATATCTGAGAGCTGGGACAACCTTCCTACAGCCCTGTCCCCCCAGTGAGCTCAGGGATGGCAAACCCTGAGCTTGGATGGGCCAGGAATTGGGGAAGGAACACGGGAAAGGACAAGGGGAACGGCCTCAAGCTGTGCCAGGGGAGGTTTAGGTTGGATATTAGGAAAAATCTCCTCCCCAAAGGACTGCTCAGCTCTGGCAGGGGTGGAATCCCATCCCTGCAGGGGTTTAACATGCAGTGCATGTGGCACTGGGGGACATGGTGGCCTTGGCAGTGACAGGGAATGGTTGGACTCCAAGCTCTGAGAGGGCTTTTCCAACCTAAATGATTCCAGGATTCCATGGATTCAGCTCTGTATCCAGGCAGTTCTCTGCCTTCTCTGACCTTCAGTGGATGGAATTTTTTCTGTAGTCACAACTTTTTCCTCAGCAGTTTAGGGAGAGGGATGAAAAGCTGATGGGTTTACAGACAGTGTCAGTAGGGCCTTAGGGGAACAGGGAGTTTCGTATAAAAAGACCTAAAACCTGAAAAAATGGGACCTTACTTAAGGAACTATAACAAACATGCAGAAATTTTTCAAAGAAAGAAAAAAAAATTCTATTCCTTCCCTTGTTTTACAAATAGTTCTCCTTTAATTTCTTTCTTTATCTTTTGGGTTTGATTGTGGGAAGTACCTAAAACTTTGGGCTAACCCGAGAGAAATCAGATAAGGGAACTATTTGCTGCAACTATGGCTTTGATTATTCCCCCTTCAGTAATTTGCTTTTTACTACATTAATCAACGATATAATGTGTCATTTCTACTGCTCCCTGGCTGAATAATTTCCAAAACTACAAACAGCTTTCAAGATAGTTGCCAGACAGGCGCAAATTAATACTTTCAGAAATTGTTCCTAGAAATATTCCCATGAACAGAAGCTTTCACACCCTCTATTTGTGTAAAGAGTTGGCTCAAAAAAAAAAAAAAAAAGCAAAGCCAAATGATTATTTTAGGCAAATTTTTGCATATATTTTTTTTTCTGGTTTTATATATATTTCTGTCTAATATTTATAAAATATATGCAGTTTAGAATAAGCAGCCTTGGGAGACAACATGGCAATGGAAGTCCATATGGAATTAACTCTTTGTAGGATTAATTTAATAGTTACAAAAAGGAGGGACCTGATTGCTTTCACTGAGGCAGATAATCCCCTTGATTTGTGGGACAACCTGAGGAAAATGGCACATGACTCAGGGACTGTAAATTCAGCTGCCTGATCCAGCTCTTCCTCACAAATTCCAATATTTGTGGCTACTCCAGCCTCTGCCTCTGATCCCCAGCCTGCTCTCCTAAACTCAGATTTCCTCCTTGTGTTCGTGGCCCCAGGAAGTGCCTGTAAGGCTTTGCCTTGTGCTCAGAAAACCCCAAACCCTCTACAAGAAATGTGTAAAGCACAAAAATGTGAAAACCTCCTAATATCAAATTTTTAAAAGAAAAAAAATCCTTCTGGTAAAGTACAGTATTGGATGTATTTATTATATCTTACTTTTCACCTACTACCAAGAGATGATTAGAGACAAGAATTAAACCTCTCAACTCTTGACCAAGGAAAAAAACATGTTTTTTCTAATATATCTGAGCCAGGCCCTGAATCTGCACTCACTTGAAGTGGTGGAGTGAATGGGAATATTCTCCATTTATTTTGGCTTACACTAAACTGGAATTTTTGCCCCACAAGCTTCCTGTAATTTTTATAAGTGGAACTGCCTTTGTCAGCATTCCTAATATTTCCCCATGGAAATGGTATTAAAAATCAGCACATTTGCCCTACAATCTCACGTTTTATCCTTAAGAAATGAGGACTTTCGGTAGATTTTTTTTGTTGATGTTGTTGTTCTCTCTTCCTGCAAGAAAATGGCTTAATAAAAATCTCAACCAGAGGCTGGAAGGAGACGCTCTATCTTCGAAATGTTAATTCTCTCTCCAACCATGCCTGGCTTAAAAACAGATATTGAAACAGGGGAATAAATATTTGACAATGCTGTTAAGGCAACTTTGCTAACGATTTTTGAACAACCTCCAACTGAGGTCTAAATGTCTGCAATATCCATAAACAACTCTATACTGTCCAATTAGGGAGACAAAGACATAGAGTCCTGTCAGGAAGATTTGCATGGCTAAGTGTCTGAGATCACGGAGCCGATGAGGGATCGCTGCCGCTGCCGGGGGATGCACACAACGGATGACTATCATTAGGATATTACAGAGGCTTACACCTTCCCAATTACTGGCAGGATTCATTAGTTACTGCTGCATTTCCCTAATAGAATCCTCTCTCTTGGCTTATCGCTACCTTCCCTCTGTCTACATAAACCCACAACTCAGCAGTCGATCACCTATGAAAAATTAGACGCCGGAGCTTCCAGTGGCCTATTTAAAATGAAAAGGGAGCTGAAGAAGAAATAAAGAACAGAAAAAAGGAAAAAAAGAAGAAGGGCTGGAATGCAGATATGTGGCATCAGATGGGTTTGGAACTCTCTTGCTATTGAACTGTTTGAGGGAAAAAATAATCAGTGGCAGCTGCAGAAAGCAGCATCGTGGTGGGTTTAAAAGCACAATGAAAGTGTTTTACACAGCCCCACGTACACACACGAACTGGAGGCAGATTGCAAAGTGACAATTACTTAAGGCCTGCTAGGCTGAAGTTTCCCAAGTAAGATTGGTGAGGATTCCAGGGGCTCGGTGCTGCTGCAGTCGGCTCAGCCCCATTAAAGATAATGGTGTGAGCATTTCCATGCTGTCATCGTGTTGCTATCAACAGCATTATCAGTATCAACTGCTTCTACAATTATGCACAATGCACAATTATGCTCTTCCTGCACAAAGACTTAGCAACCACCAAACTCGTTTTCTTTTTAAATACACTGAAAAGAGTGTAGATTTCAATCCTTCATCTGCTCGCAGACGAAATAACATTTCCAAATCATCACTGATAGCATTTTTTTCCTCCCATTCTAAGGATGGCCAACTGTTCTCAGCGATTTCTATTACATTTCCTACCTATTATTTCATGTAATGGCATTCCTTAAATTTTAAATTAGCTTTGAAGAATAAAAATAATTGAATTCCTGCTGTTTTGTGTACATAGAGGGTGACAGGAGCTAATGTGATAATTTAAACTGTAAATGAGTCTTCACTTTGTGTTCATTAATTACAGCTAATTACTGAATTACAAACCTTCTTGGTTAGGCACTGTTATGTATTCATGTAGCATGTTGGATTTCCAGCTGGTAGAAAACTGTTTTATAGACTTACAAGCTGACACACCAAGCTAGCGCCGAAACAATTCCGTGGGAGAAATAAAGGGAGGGCGGGGGGCACACCACTGCTCCTGCTCTTGGAATCCAGGCAGTGAGGAGAAACAGGGCTGCAAGCCTGAGCCTCAGGTGAGCCAGGATCCCATGTGGATAATTAGGAAATATTTGCTGTATTTGGGAGGCAGAAAAGTGAGTTTGAGTTCACATTTGGGGGAAGAGCCCGCCTGCTCGCTCCTGTTTTACACAAGTTAATTCCCTCGTTTAAGCAGAGTTCCTCCTCCTCAGGGCACAGCAGTGAGGCAGAAATGCCCCTGGAAATGGGGCCAGTGCTCCCAGCACTGCTCCTTCGGCTCTGCTCGGGAGCAGCAGGATGGGGATGGCAAAAGGAGCATCCCAGGCAATGTGCATTGTACTCCATCCCTGAGTGCTCATTGTTCCTCGCTGAAGGAGCGCCTCCAACGCTGTAGGGCTGTCTGGAGCATTTACTCAACAGTCTCTGCACTGAATGGCTCTGTCCAAACCTCTCCTCTGGATCCCTTTTGTCTGCTGATGGTTTTTATGGGAGCTGAATGCAGGAGCTGAAGTCTGTCTCTCTGCAGGGCGAGCTGAGGAGCAGCACGGTGACAGGATCAGCCATGGGGAGGTTATGTGAGCCACAGAGCTCAGTGCCCAGAGAGACAGCTGTGGCAAGTGGCAAAACAAAGAAACCCAAACCTCACCTGCATTTCTGTAAATACACAGACAGAAGATACAGAGATTTCCCTCTCACTGGCATTTATTTTCCAGTTTTTCATGTGTTTTGTTCTCTTTTAACAACACAGGCCAACAGCCAGTCCAGATCCCTGAGCCCACACCTGCCCTGCTCCAGGTAACTCAGCAGAGACTGCAAAAACTACTGAATTAAATCATTACCTGAAAACTGTTTAATTAAATTAATCTGTCACCCACTTGGTCTTCCAGACTGGGGACTGAGGAGACACAGACCAAGGGTTCAGTGTTGGGCCTGTAGGGCAGATCCTTCTCAGAAGACTTGGCCTGTACTGGAAGAATTCAGCTGAATAATTATCAACAGCCAGAAATTAAGAGCCAGAATCTCAGCTGATCTAAAACTATGTAACACCATTAATTTCAGAAGAGTTCTGCTGATTCCCAGCAACTGAGGAACAGCTCAATAGGACTGTAATAATAAAGACTCTGATGAAAAGCCCCTGAAAGCAGCAACACTAATGTGTGACTGCTCACATAAACACCAGTTCAATGACAAGGCTTTTCTGCCTAAGAACTAGTCTGTGTCTTCAGGTTTCATGATAAGTACTAGGCTTTTGTCCTTAAATAATAATTTTCATCTGGAGAATGGCACAGTGACTTGTTCTAACACCAACAGAGATTCAGCAGTAGGCTTCTCAATGGGATTTGTGTCATGTCCTATTCCCTCATCACTTTCCCATGCTGCCTCTTCTCTTTCAGGGTATGAAAAGAGATGGGGAAACCAGGGCAGAAAAGATGTGCAGGCAGAAATTCCTTTTATTCTGTGGGTAGTAACTCTCTGCTATCATATAAAGATAATGACTTTCATTAATCTTCTGTAGGTCTTTAATCAAAGGGTATTTTCACTCCACGCAGAGGCACTACTTAAATGCTGCTAAATGTTAAGTAAAAATGAGAATTCTTGATATCAAATACACAAATTGGCTCAAAGAGATAGCACAGTGCAGCACAGTGCCCACAGAGGCTCAACACTAGAGGTGGGTCTGCTGCTCAGGAAGTTACCAGCCACCATTTCCAGGCAGTCTTTGACCCAATTTGTTTTCATGTCTCACTCCTTTTCAGTCTCACAGTCTCTGGCATGCAAATCTGCACTGAAACTGAGCCTTCCAAATGTGCCAGGGGGAAGCAGGGGCCTCACACCTATTGGCAGATCAGTGCACCTAACGCCCTTTGGCTTTTTTCCCCTCTTTTTTAACAGAAAGGCTGATGACTCCATTAGCTGAACAACTTGGAAGAAATGACAAGGAACTAACAAGAGGGTAACACTGTATTTTCTATTTGTTTTCCTCCTTTGCAGTGGTGCTAATTAGAGGAGTTCTTGATACAGAGCTCTGGGAATGCTGATGAGAAGCACACAAAAGGCTGGAGAGCCTCTTCTGCAGAGCTTCGGATGCTCACACCCAGCACCCCCTGGACTGCCACTGCCCTGCTCCCCCACACTGCCTCATCTCTGGGACATGGTGGCACTTGGTTTTAGAGGTGGGACAGACCAGCCTTTCTGATGCCTGAATCCTCACCTAGGGGTGAGTTAACTCACAGCTTGTCATAACAAAATGTGTTCTGAAGCAGAAATACCAAACCTGCATGGCAGTGGTGGGAAGGGAGGCAGCAGTGAGGTGGGGATGTGTCTCCAGAGGGGACCTGGGCTCTGTGCTGCTCACCAGGCAGGGCTGCACTCATTACTCACCATCCTTCCTGCAAAAGCCTCCCTCCCTGGAGCCTGCTGCCCTTCCAGCTCTTTGGGCAGGCCAGCCTCAGAGGCTGGGAGAAAGGGAGACACTGCCCTAACTCCTCAAATGCCACCAACAACAGCTTCTCCATCAAAGCTTTCCACCCCCTCCTGGACTCAGGAAGGGGTCATGGGGATGGAGGCTGGGAGGGTAGGACAGCACCTCTTTCCCATTCACCAAGGTTTGATTCCCTTTATGAGCACGATCCGCCAATCCGTAATCAAGGGTTAATTTCACAGCTCACTGCTTCATCTAGCATAATATCCATTCAGACTAATTAAATCTGTCTAATAATGTGAGTGTCTTTGTCTTTGTTCTTTCCATTCTTTGTTTTACACCCTTCACATCTCATCTCCAGAACTACACGCCATCACACTCTGCTTGACAAGCAGAATCCATCCCTAAAATTAAAACATTCCTGACCTATCTGCGATGACAAGGCAAGCAAGCTTCACAGCGCTGCGGCCCATGAAGGGAGCTGACACATTTGTTTTTAATTTCAAAAGAGTAGAAAGTGAAGATCTGACCCTGTCAATCAGGCCCTGTGACAAGTTTAATCATTGCTGCCCCACAAAAATCACGGCTAAATAGGAATGCAAATAATGTATCACAGGGCTCTTATAAATGCTAATCAAGGAGAAGTAATCAACTGACAATTTCACTGATCTCCTTTCTGAAGAAGTCAGTCAACGCACTGTCTCTGGACCACAAAGAGAAGAAAAGACAAAAGGCATAGATGCCGTTTCCCAAAAAAACCTATCCTTTTTCAGGGCTTTCTTTTTCTTTTTTATAGAGAAAAACAGAGAATTCACTCTTTTTGATCCTCCACCGAACTTTAAAGCAAAGCTGTTTCTCAGGAACTTGAACAGTTATATGTCAAGTGTACTTTATTAACAGTACCCTCCCAACCCAGAGACAGCACTTGGAAACTTCTGCTAAAATAAAAATCTTCATTTGTCTTTGTCATTCATCCATCTTCAAAATTCTTCTCCGTCTTAACAACTTCTGTCCTCTACGGGCAATATATTTAGTGATATATGAAGTTTTACAAGTGGAAAGCTAATAGTTGAGCTCACATTTTTTTCTAGCAGCTCCCCTCCTCCTAAACTGAAAAAAGAAATATCATGCTTGGGATTTATTTCAGTGCAAAGGCTTTCTTCAGCAGCAGGATTTTTTAACGGACTCTCCTTTTATGACCTTTTTAAAGTGGTAAAGAAGAGACAGCTCAGGTATAATTCCAGTCTTTCACTCACAAATTCTGCATGGCAAGAAATTGTGACTTCACCTAGGAGTGGAACAGAGAAGGGCCCAGGACAGGCAGATGCACAAGCCCTGAAACTCAATTTACTGTTCTCCTCTCACTGGTTTGCTGGGTCCTGACAGGGCCCATCAAACCTGAGAGTCACTGCACTGGCACAGAGCAAAAGGAGATGGTTTGGCCAAGGATACTCAAGGCAGGGAGATGTAAGCAGCATAAAGATCACTCTAAGAGGTAAAGTTCAAAGAATCTGCTTGTTTGAAGTTTGGTTGGGTTTTTTTGTTGTTATTAAACTACTTCCCTACATGGAGCCAGTAGATGAAATAACCTGAGCAGGGCTTCAACAGTGGTCTTGGGCTACCAGCAGGGTTTGGAAACAGAGATCTTCCACTAGAGCAGAGCTTGGTGCTTGCCAGCCCATGGCAGCTACCCACAGCAGGGTAAAGCAGCAAGAACAGCTTTATCAAAGTCAAAACTTTGTCCTGGGTTGTGTTTTGTGTTTGCAGGGCTGAGTGACACAGCTCAGAAGGGCCGAGGGCAGCTGCTACACGGGTTGGGCAAGGTGCCACCAAACCCCTTCCAGACTGCACTCTCAATCACCCAGATTTACACATGAGCAAATTAAAATGGGAACAATCTTTGGCCAAATCCAAGTTTCCAACTCCTAGAAGCACTGGGGCAGCAGCAGAAGCTTTGGTACCACTTCAGTGAGAAGTGAGAGCTGGAGCTCTGTCACGCAGCGCTCGCTGCCAGACGGGGATGTTCCAGCAGCAAACTCTCCATGCAGGATGAGCGTGGAGGGTGGGAGTAGCAAACAGAAAGAGGAATTGAAAAGCACTTTGCAGTTGTCATGTCACTTAGCAACAACCTTTCCTAGTGCACATCACCACGGGTGTAGCAGAGAGCCTGCACAAAGCACAGGCTGGGCGAGTGCGGGAGGGAAGGGGAGCTCCAGCAGCACCTGGTCACACTCAGCTGTCACTCAGCGCTGGAGACGCGGCCACATCGCTGTCCTCAGGCTTGGGCTTCTCCTGAACAAACCCCTGCATCCAGCCAGCACTGACCCTGTGGTGCTAATGCAGAGGAAATGACACAAGGAGGAGGAAACCAAAGTTCAGCTCCTTGTTTCCCAAGTGAACTCCACTGACAGGGTCACTCTTCTGTCTGCAGTTTCACTCTCAGATAAACTTCTTTTTATTTTCTTAATCACTTTAATTTTCCAACTTCTTCCCTGTAGGATTCTCACTCTCCTCTCTCTTTACATGCTGGATTTTCATAAAAAGGTCCAGACTTGCAAGTCCTCAACCCCTAACACTTTTTCCACAAGTTAATGCTGTGGATCCCATCAGCTATTTCTGTCAAGTGGAGAATGTGCCTGGGCCCTGATAAACAGAGGAGTGGGTCCCTTCCTGCAAGGTGAAGTGCCTGAAATAAAAAACTCTGGCACAAAAAGAGAGACCTGTGCAAGCCACTTGTCAACTTCTAAGGAGGATGAAAGTCAGGCACCTCTCTGCTTTAATTATATCACTTGTCCTCATTTGTTTAGCTTCAAAAAGTTAGGATTTCATTTTTAGCTGTCCCTGTACTAGCAGGGACCAGCTGAAGGGCTGATTGTGGAGACAGCACAAGGAAACCTGTGATTCAGGAGTTCCTTGAGCTACTGTTCTACTGCTTAGGAAGAAATGAAGTGGCAGGAGCAGACCTGAGGGTCTGTTATTTGTATGGTTGCTCTCTGAATATAAAGCTCTACAAAATGTATGAGATATTACATAAATAGAGCAAAGTATGTGCCAAATTAATAACGTGCATTATCCAGCAGCCATGCAGTGATGCCTATTGTACAATCCTAAATCATCCTAATGGGGAGGGGAAAAAAAATCAGAATCCATCTCTTTGAGGCTGAGTTGCTCTCCTCACAATTACCAAAAGTGGCTTTTGCACACAGAATGGTTTGAGATGTGTGATGAAAAGCTGGGCATTGCCAAGTGACCAGAGCACAACACTCCCAACCAGGGCTCTGCTCCTGCTCTGCACTCAGAGCCACTGCAGCACAGTGCCAGTGTGCCTTGTTTTGGGGTGGAGAGCACAGCCTGACTGTCAGAACCCTGTTGGCCACAGCCACACACCTTCCCTTCACCCAGGCATTCAGCACTTGGCAATGCCTGAGGATATCTGTGCTGGCAAACGTGCCCACACCACGCTGCTCACCAAGCCTGCTTTTGTCCTGCCTAGACACACACACACTCTCCAAATGCAAAGAGGCCTTGCCAAATAGACAAGAGACTCTTATTTTTTACAGCTGAGTT
Source organism: Peucedramus taeniatus (assembly GCA_013400575.1). Taxonomy (NCBI): domain Eukaryota; kingdom Metazoa; phylum Chordata; class Aves; order Passeriformes; family Fringillidae; genus Peucedramus; species Peucedramus taeniatus. The sequence continues at coordinate 1,074,799 of WBNO01027744.1, read as the reverse complement.
TTGTTTTTGCAGCTGCCAAGTAGCAAAGAAAAGCAACCCTGGTGATCTGGCCAGAGGATGTGTCCAGTGATTGCAAGAGGCTTCCCTGGAGGGGAACAATCACCACCTGCTGCCACCACACCGAGCCACTGCTGCCAGGAGCCAGCACAGGGTGCTGTTAATAAAGTTCTGGCTGCTCACTGTGCTTGGCCAGAAAGCCAAGGAAATGTTGCAAAAGTGAACTAGGCTTTGGCACTGTAAGGATCTCGTTTCCATCAGGGCTCAGCCCCTGCTGAGGCTGCACAAGGTGAGCTCTGCTGGGGTTCACTCTGCAGGTCAGGCTGACCCTGTGCCTGCCCTCTGTCACATCATACACCATCCAAATCAGCAAAGGCAAAGGAGCAGCATTCAGCTTGGAAAGGATCTCTCAGCAGAGTCAGTGCTACTGGGAGAAAGGGTCAGTTCTGCCCTCGGGGTGAGCAGGGCTCCCGTGGCTGCCACAGGTTGGGGTTTGGGACTCCTGGACCCAAAAGATGATCACAAAGAGAAAGGTCTTGCTGTTTTTGGTCTTTTGGTCTGTAACCTCCTGCACAGGTTATTTATGCCTTAAAGCCTTCTGGACACAGACATGGCAATGAGCACAGAAACCAAAACTTCCTCTGAGCAGGGCAGTATGGACTGGCACAACGGGTGGCAGTGCAGACTGGCATTGCCTATTAAATCAAAGACTTTCTTGCCTGACCTGAAAGAGGAAATTCTGCAGTAAAAATCCAAGTGTAGAGAGCAGCACAAGCTACAAACTCCAGCAAATGAATGCTATTATCTTACATGGAGAATACATTAATATAGATGACCGTTACATAACACACATTAACATAGAGTAATAATATATTTACTCAATATAGGCATGTTTTGACACAGTGCAAGCTGTGTGCAGTTGCTTAGAGAATTGGGTATTGTATATTTTTACCAATATACTGAAAAACTTAATTAAAAAAAAGAAAAAAAAAGAAAAGAAATAAAAAAAAGAGAAGGTCTTGGGGGTACGTTGGTGCAATTCTGACAACTCGAAGTAAAATTCAGAGGAGCTTTGGCTCCCGTGCCTGGAATAATTGAGCTATCAAATGTGTGCCTGTCAGATGTCAGTCATGTAACTGCACCTCAGCTGCATGTGATGGGTTGCACTATGAGCCAAAGGCTATCAGCTCAAATCTTTGTGTGCTTGAGCTGGGAAATCCATGCTGGAGCAGGGATGGAGCCTGCAAAGTGCTGCAAGGGCCAGGCTCTGCTTCTGGTCACTAAAGCACAGCTGTTCTTCTGTGTCATTTAGGGACTTGAGCTCCTTAGCTGTGATCTTTTTGTTCCAAATCAAAAGGAAGAACAAAACAATCACAGAAAAATTAAGACTCTCCTATATTGTCCTATGGGAAACTCATTTGTTGTACAAATCTGCTGCTAGAACAGAAGTTTGGTTGTAGCCATATGAGAATTAAAGTGAAAGTTAAATGGAAGAATGTTATGTGATAAAAGGAAAAAAAATAAAAAACAAGAAACAAAACCAAACCAAAAGAAAAAAAACAGAGGAAAAAAGAGGCAAAAAAAAGAGGAAGAAAAAATGCAAAATCAGTGGAAAAATAACCTCTGCATTTCATAAATCCAGCCATGTTCATTATGGCTTTCCTATCACACCAAACTCTACATTGCAAACTTCTCTTCAAAGCCTGGAGTGCCTCTCCACAGAAGCTGCCTGGTGCCAGGCTCTGCACTCACAGTGCTGCTGGCCAGGACTGCAAGGATCCTGCTTTTCAAGAAATAACAGGTTTCTCCTGAAATCCCAGCTTAAGTGTCCAGTCTGATCTCTGCAGTTTTGAACCATGGATAGCCCAGAATATTGGTGTGCCTTGAACAAATGCTTCTTTACCAAAACAATACACCAAAAGCAATCTTGGCCTTTTTTCCCTTTTACTTTAAGCTGATTAGAAAGTTGGTTCTGTAGTTGATTAAGTTCTGCAGAAACTGGGCTTGTGATGAATCATTAAACAAAGACATTTTTTGTACAGCAATAAAGTCTCAAATGATTAATTAAGGGCACAATGCCAAAACAAGTGTCTTTGTTTAAAACGCAGTGGACAAGACAGGCTTGGGAAAGTTGATGTCTTAAGTAGACGCCACAACATGTTTTTAATTATGTTCAGGAAGAAGAACAAGAATGGGAATTGCCAACTGTTTGGAAAGATAATTTTTTTTTTAGAAGAAAGATTAGAATAAAAAATAACAAACAGAGCATTATTGATTTAACACAAATGCCATTTGTTGGGCCTTTTGTAATTTCCTTATTAGTGTCATCATTCTGGAGTTCATATGCTCCCTTCTGTTATAGCATTTGGCACACATTCAGCTCCCAGCAATATGATACAGTAAACATTCAGTAACTGCTCATATTAAAATGTTTTATTTGTTGTAAGAGCACCAGTGATCAGGCAGTGCAGGTCCTGAACCAGCCGGGTCTGGGGGGAGTGAGAGCTGCTGGAGCCCCCCCACCCACGGAGCCAACCCAACACCTGCAGCAGCTCCTCACTGCCCTGCCAGGGCAAGGTACTGCCCAGGGACACAGCTCCAGCTCAGGCCAGGGCCTGCTCACATCTCCCTCCTCCCTGGGTCACGTTTTATCTTTATATGATACACCCCTATTTGGGGATTTCCCAGGTATTGTTTTCAGTCTCGAAATTATAGCATTTTGCAAGTTTGATTCTAAAGGTTACTTCAAACCTATTTTAACAATCACAGTAATGATCAATCTTGTGGTTTTAGGTATGGAAGATGATTTTGGATGTTTCAGTAGAGAGGAATCACACCATCATTTAGGATGGAAAATGATTTCCATACTAAATCCCAGCCCATCGAGTCCAACCTGTTCCCAATCCCCACCCTGTCCCCAGCCCAGAGCACTGAGTGCCACCTCCAGCCCTTCCTGGGACACCTCCAGGGATGGGCACTCCAAACCTCCCTGGGAAGCCCTTGCTAAAGCCTGACCATCCTTTCCATGGAGAAATTCCTCCTGATGTCCAACCTGACCCTCCCTGGCACAGCTTGAGGCCGTTCCCTCTCATCCTGTTGCCTGGAAGAAGAGGATAAACCCCATTTTTCTATAAATGCAGGAGCAAGCAGTAATTAAAAACATAATTTGACCCTTCCCACACCTCTGGAGTGGGTGTGGGACCTCCTCAACCTCCTCATTTGTCCTGCCAGAGATGGCACTGAACGTGCAGGCATGGAACCAGGCTGGAATGGAAGTACAGCCTGCTCCTCAGCCTTGCTAGGACCAGATTTACATATTAACACCTCCCATTAACACCTCCCAGCCTTAATGAGACAGAGCCATGAGCATCTTCAACCTGAGAAAAGAGGAGAGCAGACGTCTCAATTTTCTTTTCAGTCCTCCTGCTTATGTGGAGATCCAGAAGAAAAATTAATGGATAATTCTTTCTAGTGAACACACCATTAATTTACCTGTGGGTCTGCGACAGAGGGAAAGATTTTTGATGTGGATTTCTTTTGAAGGCAGAGCCAGAGCACTGCTGGGGAAGAAGCACAGAAAAGGCTGGGCTGGGCTGGGCTGGACTAGGCTGGGCTGGGCTGGGCTGGACTAGGCTGGGCTGGGCTGGGCTGGGCTGGGCTGGGCTGGGCTGGGCTGTCATTCTTTACCACGAGGGGCTGGGGAATGCAGTGGCTGTGGGGTGATTTAGCTCAGGACAGCAGCCAAAAGCCAAATCTGCCACCAAATCTGTCTCTGAGGCCTGGGCCTGCCCTGGGTGTCCATTCAGAGCTCAGGCATTGAGTAAACACAGTAGCTAATCAGATGCAGCAGGTTGTCAAATCTATATGGGTGCTGTAAAACTTGTAAGGATCCCCTTAGGCAATAATGAGAGCTGGGTGTGTAAATTCTGTGCACAGCAAAGCAGGAGAGATCCTAATGGGCCTCGGGAAAGGCAAAGAAAACACAGGTGGCATTTACAGCAACAGAAAGATGTGCACAAACCCCCCCAGTTTCTTCTCGGGCCTCCAATATTTCTGCCCACCTGGAAGCTCCTTAAACTGCTGCAGGAGGTGCTGGGGTTTGCACCAGGGGGCTGAGAGCCCTGAAGCCCCTGGCCAAAGCTGGCATGGGTGGGCACAGCAAAGACCCAGCTTGATTGAGCCTTCCAGCTGCAAAGGTGGCAGGTCCAAAAGGAACTGCCTCATAAAAATAGTTGATGAAAAGCATAACCTTCTAAAGTGCTTCTAAAGTGAGAAAGCAGTGGATGGAAAGATGGTAAACCCACCAGAACCTAAAGAGATTGAATAATTTCTGCTGTTTTGACTGACTTTGCAAGGATTATACAATTAATAGAATTAAATATGATTTTTTTTTCGCCTCGCAAGAAATGATAACACCTTTTTTTTTACCCTATATGTAAAGCCAAAAAAGAACTTAAACAGCATTAGAAAAAGCTTTCTCTCGTGACCTTGGAAAATGGAACTAAATTAATCTTGGGACAGCTCTTGCCATACACAAGCAAATATGGGACACCAAACTTTGGTTCCCGTTGCTTCTGGAAAAGACAAAAGGGTTTCAGCCAGGAATCCTCAGCAGTTTTTCCAATGCAGCTCACCCTGGGATGGGAGAGCTCCAGTGACAGCAAACTTGAGGAAATCAGGGATGAATCCCACAGGAGAAGGATCATTTAACGCCTTGGGAACATGGAGAAAGGATCCTGCTGGGTGCTGCATCCCCTCTGCTCCTGCCAGAGGTGCTCCAGATCTCATAATGTATCTTCCTGAAAGCCAAATATTCTTTCTAGCAGTTTTTTTTTCATGAGTTCATATGTTTAGCCATCAAACAGCTGTTTTAAGTTGAGGGATATTTGTTAAATCTCCCCACACCAGCCCTCAAGGATGGTCAGAAAAGAGAGCTGAGAAAGGACTGGAGCAGCTGGAGGCCTTTCAGGGTGACCTGGCTGAAGAATGGACCCACCAGCAGGAAACTGGCCAGGAGCTATTACTGTGCACTGTTTTGTGCAGCTCTTAAAAGCAGGAAGATTTCCACGCTGCTCTTTCTAGAGTCACTTAACATCTTAGTTTACCGTGGCCTTATGTGAACCCCTGCAATGGAACCACAACAAACCCTGCTCCTCCTCTCTGTTCATTACAGAGAATTTGCCTTTTCAAATGGAAGTCAGCAAGCAGCAGGTTGGGAGGCTCAGTCATCTGAAGGTATTTACAGTGGTTGATTCCTTTGAAGGCAGAAATGTCCCATCAGAGACAAAAATAGCTGAGGGGACCTGTGGCTCACAGAAAGGTGTTTTCCCCTCATGGGAACAGAATCATTAACTTTAAATAAGTCGTCCTTAATCTCCTGAGCTGTGCAAACAAACAAACAGATAGAAAAAACCAACGGAATGTTTTCCCTCTGCCTTTCAAAAGCACAAACAAAGGCTCGTTTGCCAGATGGACGCTTTCAGAGCTCGCAGAGGGTTGGGAAGGCTGATCACTCAGCAGTGTTTCCTGACGGGCTATGGGGGAGTTTGCTCAGAATCTTCTTGGTGCTTTAAGATATTCCAAGATGCACGAGCACAGCGTCTGCCTTCCAGCCCTCTCAGAGTGGGGGTTTACAGCTTTGGCAATGAACTGCACAATTCTATTCAGGATGCTGCAGTGCCCAGGCGTGTGAGTGGGAAGGCAAAAGTCCATAAAAAAAAGACAAAAAAAACCCAAAATTCCTAGCACTTGTTCTGCTGTAGAACATATAAGTGAGATCACAGAATCATACAATCATTGAGGTTGGAAAAGACTTCCAGGATCATCCAGTCCAAGCTATGCCTGATCCTCACCTTGTCCCCAGCCCAGAGCACTGAGTGCCACCTCCAGGGATGGGCACTCCAAACCTCCCTGGGCAGTTCCAGTTCCTGACCCCCCTTTCCATGGGGAAATTCCTGCTGGTTCCACCCTGAGCCTCCCTTGGCCCACCCTGAGGCTGTTCCCTCTCCTCCTGTCCCTGTTCCCTGAAAGCAGAGCCCGACCCCCACCTTGCTACAACCTCTCCTCTATTTAAATCCAAAACACAATTTCATTACAACCTCTTTGGATTTGTTTGCACAGAGTATGGTCCAGACGCCACCACTGACCAGGAACGCTGAGCTGGGTAACTCTTGGTGCAGGGGTGCACTACCAACACAGAGAACTTTTAATAACAATTTTGCAAGGCTACGTGGCAGCCCTGGGTTCTCACCTAACAATGCAGATGCAAATTGGCATTCATAATTTACAGGAGTCCTTTTTGTGCACCCCAGCAACACGAGCCGGATGCAGAAGGAAAACGGAAGACTTTCTCCGGATACAGAGAGGATCAAGCAGAATCTCATTAAGGACCACTTCAAAGATCAGTTCTTCATTTCCATACAAACAAGTTTAAATTATCTTGTGTGAATCTGCTGTTAGCTGTTGCACTGTTCCATTATGCATGATTCTTGACTGCTTGTATCGTGCAAATCTGCACAGGGCTCCATTAGTGATTTTCAGTGTTATGCTAAAGCTTGCAAGTGGTCATGTTATTAGGTTAAAGTACTATATTTTGCATATTTATTCTGCCTTACCACATTTATTACTTCTGATACTGCCCAAGCAGAATTTTGCATGCATTTGACCACCTACTTTGCATGGCTTGTGACTGCCACTACAACCAGGGACAGCTGGAGTAAGGACAGGTTCCTCACTCCCACTTCCATTGTGGTTTTGATCCACTTCTGGAAAAAAACACAATTCCTGCAGAGAGGCACCATGGATCTATCAGCCTGCATCCACAAAATTAATCCTTTTAAATAACTCAAAATAAACTATGTGACAAATTTCATTACGGCATGAATTATTGCCTTTATCACCAAGGATTTGTTTATGCATTTTGGTAATTTAAAGAAGCCTTTCCTGGGATTTTTCATATATAAAAATAAAAGTGCTATCATTTGGTTTGTAGGTCGTTATATTTGTCTTACTTCTGGGAAGCACCATATTATTAACTTTCATGGAATACATTCCATTCTCAAATTACTGAAATCATCTCGCTCGCTTCGGGGATATTTGTATTAGGAAAGAGACTTGTTACAAAAATCAGGAGCAGAGCTGGTGTGTTACAAAGACAAATATATCATTCATTATCCTCATGAAAATAATTCACCTGTTACATATTGGTTATTTTGCAAATCTTTGAGTCACGGATCAGTGCAGAGGGAGAATATGGGCAGCAGAACTCAGAGGTGCCAAAAACCTTCCTAGCAAGACTTGGACAGGTGATTTGGGTCATTTTTGGGTTTGTTTTTAATTGCAGGAGAATGTATAAAAGACAACAACAGAATTTGCTTCTGCTTCCCAGACTGGGAATTCCTTTAAAAAATAACAGTGGCTTGGCCATTCAGCTGTACCTGAGTGTGACAGCATTGGTGAGACTATGGCTGAAAGAAAGTGTTCATCTTTTCCAGCAAATCCTCTGGTTTGTAGCTGTGGCACAACGGGAGCTTCCCCAGCAACTCCTGAGGGTCAGTCCCACCCTGCTGTGTGCTGAGCCAGGCAGAGGGCTGGAAAATTTGGAATGCTGTGGCCACTTTTGGGTTCCTCAACACAACAGAGAGCGGGAGCTCCTGGAGCAGGTCCAGTGACAAAGATTCTGAAGGGCTGGAGCATCTCCCTGCCCAGGAAAGGCTGAGGGAGTTGGGGCTGTTCAGTCTCCAGAGGAGCCACCTGGACACAATCCTCATCCAGGTGGATACAGGTGATGCAGGACAGCATCAAAATATCAGGAATAATATCCAGTGTCTGAGCAGACATCTCTGAAAGGATTATTATTCTGAGATGCAGCTGAATCAAAATACTTTTTCCAAACAGTTTTGAAGACGCCAAGTGATTGACATCTGAAACTAAATCAAGTGCCATGGTTTGAAAGAAATCCCTCTTTGTTTTTTTTTCAAGAGGGGCCAAATGAAATCCCTGAATATCAGCCTACCAATCCATCTGCTGCCTCTGTTTGGGGCTATTCAAATCTATATCCAAAATTTTAGGCTTCATCTGGTGCCTGATAATAGATTGTCAGCTCTGATGTTTTAGCCTCATAAATTGCAGGCTGACACATATTCTTTCTCAGGTAGTTCATTCATCTTACAGCATCTTGTGCTTCTAATTTGTCATTTTTCTTCCTGCATCCCCACTGACCACAAATTACAGATGGTGTCTCATCATGGGGCTCCATAACAACAATAAAAGCCTCAACAAAATAGTCAGGATCGGATCCTGAGTGATGCTGAATGCCTTCAGTTTTCATGGATGCACACGGGAGCTGAGACCACCCAACATCCCACAGGCAGCACCTCACCAGGTGCCAGGGGATCCCTCTTGTGGGTCCAGGATCTCTTTTATCCATGAGGATTAATCCATGCTGGTCAATGTTCTCATCACCTGTGTCCCTCTCACACCTTGGAGCTCCAGGCCATGGGGAAGGTGCCCCCATGCTGGGTACAAAGCAGGGGTGGCTTCAGTGCCAAAAGGACAAACTATAAAACAGGGGACCACAAAGGGACAGGACAAGAAAACACAAAATCAGTGAAATGACACACACAGCAGAAAAGGTTGAGATCTCAGCAAGGCAGAATTTAACCATTACCAGGCTGAATTAGCTGTTTTCATTTTTTTTCTTTTTGCTTTCTACTTAGCTGCAACTTTAAGACATGAATTAATTTCCTGCAGCACTCTGCTTTCTTCCTCTGCCAGCCAGGATTTCAGATAACCCTGCTGCAGTTAAAGATGGGGTTAATAAAAGTGATCCAAGTTTGGAGATATTGCCAATTTGCATGGCAGACTGGGTGTGGGTAACAAAGTTTATCTTATCTGTGAACTGACATGGAGAGGAAGGAGGTTCAAACTGTCCATACACCTTTGTGCACCGTTCTCCAAAGCATCAGAGGATTTTGTTCTTGAAAAGATAACAAATTCCTGGCAGGTTTTTGTACCTGCAGCTACTGCAGAGCCAACACCATCCCATGTGCAGATGCAATTAATTAGCTCCATTTACAATCCCTGCAGCTGTGTATGTACAGTCACAACAGGAGAGCAGCAGCTTCTTCCTACGTGTTGCCTCCCCATTTTTGAGTGTCTGCAGACACCTGTCCCTCCACCCTCACCTTTTGTGACATTCTAATCTGCAGCAGCTGAAATATTAAAGTAAAAACTGTCTCTGTTATGTTTTTAAGGCATTGAGCTCCTTTTCTTTCATCTCTCAACAGATTTTACCATTAATCAAGAGCATAAGTGCTACTAAAAAAATCTTTCCCTGGCACGAAATCTGTGACAGGTGATGAGGGGCTGGCCAGAGAGGCCACCCACAAACCCTCATCCTCCTCCCCTCCAAAACCCCAACGCTCCCAAGGAGTTAAATCCGCGAGCTCCCTCCACTACACAGAAGAAAATAGATGTGATTTTCTTTACAAAAGAGCATTTCATTTAGGGAGAGAAAGAAAAAGGAAAGGCAGAGTTAACATAGCCATTATTCTCCATCTCAGGGAAAGCAAATCCTATTTTGCCTGTCATTACAGTAGGTAGAAAAATCCTTTCATCCAGTCATTAGTTGTAAACATTCCCGCACCGCCTGGGACCAGGCCTCTGTTTCCCATCCCGTGCCGAAGCCATTTTCTAATACTAATGTTTTATACACACATCTCAGATACATTGCGAGCTCCCCCAACCCCAAAGGCAACGGGGCATTCGCTTATACTAAATCAGAAGTGTCACCCTTGGCAACCTGCAGCACTGAAACATTTATTCGGCTTCACATTGCTGGCACTTAGAATTATTTCTTTCATGCCTGATAGCCGAATTACAATATGGCAGGTTTCCCCGGAGCCACTGGATCATTAGTGCCAGCTCACAACATACTTTCAACTGATCTGGCATTTCATGTACAGCTGCCAATCAAGAGCTGGGGGATGCAAATGAGGGTGGGCCATTGGTGTTCAATTACTGTACAGCGAGCGCGCCGCGGCTCCGTTAATGACTGGCAGTTGTTTTGCTGAGTGGAGGAAGAGCAGAGAACAGAGGCAGGAATTCCCTCCGGGAAGCCAGTTGTGAGTGCAAGAAGTTTTTACATTTGATTTCCATATTTATTCATTCTTTTTTCCCTCTTCCTTCTTCTTCCCCCCCTCCTCGTGTTTCTAAACGCGAGGCCCAAAAAATACTTAGCGCAGCTTGTTTTACAAATACACAGCCTTGTCAGTTCAGTCGATTGCCAAGGCCACATCAGCAGAAGATTAGGCTTTTTTTTTATCATTTCCTTCCCCCTCTCTCTTCAAAATATATGCCTCTCTTCAGAAAGGCCCAAGATGTTTCAGCCTTGAGGGAGTTGGAAGCTCTATGGAATCAGTTATTATCGTCCATTTCGGTGATTTTTGCTGTCCTCTTCGCACACAAGAAATATGATGGCAACCTTTCCATGACACACATCTCACACCATTCGTGAGCTCTTTCTGTCATGAAATACCTCTTGGAGGCCCAGACCTGCAGGGGTCAGTGGCAGGGAAGGATGAAAAACAACAGCAATCCTACAAAATCAGGAATTCTGCCTAATGTGTGGATATGTTACCGTGGGCACCACGGCTGGCGGCGCCCGGCCCTGCAGGGATGTGTCACGCGAGACAAGCCCAGGCAAACAAAGTGTGACAGAAAGGCAGGGTTTGCTTCCCCCCTCCCTGATGGCCAAGTTCAAGGAACAGAATGATACTAAGCAATTTCAAATGGGTTTCACTCTGTGTTTGAGCATCAGTCATGGCAAAATCTTCAAGTGAAACTTGTGATTCATGAGAACAAAATCCCCCACGCGAGCCGTGCTTGTGTGACACAAAATGAACGTGGTTTGCTGCCAGCAGCTGCTGCTGCAGGTTTGTTTGTGGCTGAGCCCCACAGACACACTCTGCACTGGGGGGTTTCTAACAAAACCATGTCTAAGTGGCAAATTCCTTGCTCTGTGCCAAATGGTCACTGCTAAGGTCACTCTGCAGTGACACAGGGGCACAGAAGGCAGCAAGGGACGTGTCTGGAGTCCACTGACAGGTGGCTGGGAGCTGAGTCCTCAAGGGTTTGTTGTTCACTGTCCTTTGAAACCTCCTGGTCTCTGCCCACCAGGCCCCTCTTGCATCCCAGCTCCTGCTCATGGTCCCACTGAGCTCCTTGGAGCTGGGCATGGATTTCCTGCCTTTAACAGCTTTTCAAAATATGGTCACCAGAGACAGGAACAACCCAGGGCATCATCATCTTTTCTTTCCTTCCCATGAATGGAAAAGCAGAGAGATTTGAGTTTGATTTTAGTTTGGTTCTGTTTTGATGACTGCACCCCATAGACTGGGATATATTGCAATAGTTATTGCAATATATTGATTTAGTGCAATATTATGGATTTATGCCCGGCCTGCCACAGCAGATCTGGAAAGGCACACGAGGGTGATCAAGCCATGGGAGTGGAAATTTCATCATGGTACTTTGCTGGAAATGAAGGGCCTCTTATAAATGTCAAGAACATTGAATCTATACCTGTTAAAATATAATTAAAAAATGAAGTAGTTCTTATGTCTGCACAGTAGCTACTTTTTAATGTTAATCACTGAGTTGCATTTAAAATCCTTTAAAAACAGGAAATTATGTGAATGACTAAATGCCTTTGTTGTTCTTTAGTTATTAAAGCACAGCAGAAGCCAATTAAACTTGTTTTTCTCAATGCTAAGTAATAAAGTGGAATGCTCCTTTTTTTTTTCTGTGAGCAGACTGCAGTCCTCCACATGGCATGATAAAAAACCATCCCAGAAATCCCTGGGATGGGGTGCCTGATTCTGCATCCTGGAAAATTTTGTGTGTGATTGTAGATAGGGAACAATCTGTTGGATCTGAGAAATGAATCACAGGAAGAAAAAGCCATTTATGCTTGGCCCTGGAATTAGGTTCTTAACTTTAGGAATTATTTGGGAAGTAATATTCCATGTTGCTGTCCACACCTAAATGACTTACCTGACATGAACTGATGTCTCTGCCCATGGAGAAATAAATGCTTTTCCCTTAAGGAGGGAGGTGAGAGAATTTTGCTGTTGCTTCTGCTCAGTGTAAGATGGCAATCGATGCCTCAATCCTTACAGAATAATTCCAAAAGACAAACCCAGTCATACCTTACTGATAAGGAGAAAGGTGCTCTAGTGAATACACTGGGCTGTGAAAAAACAGCCTGACACAGAAAAAAAATAGGAAAACCACCCTGATGGTTTAATTTGGGATGGCAATGCAGCTGTCTGGACTCTGGGTTGAAGCTGGAGGTTGGTGCATGGTCCAAAAACCACAGTGAGATCAGGATCCAGTGCTGATGACACCATGGTGCAATTCCTGCACACCCAAAGGCTTAAAACTGGAATTCCCCCATGTGCTAGCAACAGAAACAGATCTGTGCAGCACTCCCTACACACCAACACCTCAAATTTTCTGGTCTAAGCTAAAATTTAGGTCCCTGAACTACTCTGACCCATCCAATGCATAATTCTACAAAGCACAGCAAGTAATATTTTTAACTTTATACTCATGTAGCAGTTCTTGCTCGGTGGGCTCAGAATGTCTCACAGGCTGTTTTATTGACAATGCTTCCCTCAGGTATTTGTTACCAACATAACAAGCCTTTCTCTGAACTGCAACGTCTTCATTTCTGACATCCAGCACTGCCCACTGCAATTGTGCTTCTCCAAAAGAAACCCTGGCTGCTGGAAATGTGTCCATTGCTCCTCGAGGACATCTCCAGTGCAATTAGCAATTTTCAGGTCAGACAAAAGCACAGCCCAGAGACCACAAGTGAGCTGATTATAGAGTGTGCTAAACCCACAACAGACTGAGGTTCAGCTCTCTGCTGAAACCACAGGATACAAGTGCTGGGAGACCCTCCCAGATTTCACTGTGGGCCATTTTACCTTTTCTTGGTATTCTGTGCCCCACTATAATTTTTTTTCATGACTTCCCACACTGATGAGAAACAAGTTATGAATGTGCAAAATCCCAGAGTTTTCCATAAAGTGGAACTGTTGTTTCCTGGCCAGTCCTGCTGTGGTTTAACATGCTCTGTACAGTCCAGCCTTTTCCTTCAGCACAGCAAAAACAGGGATTCAAGGCTCAACAGCACCTGAGACACTCATTTGAAACTCATCTAACCAGACAAAGTTGGACATCCAGAATTGGAATTTAAAATGTACTAAGAACTTCATAATGAAGTTTATCAGCTTTAACTCCTGTCAGGAAGTTCTCATTTGAATCAACCACTTGAATATGATGAAGTCTCTAATGCCCTTCAGACCTGTTTGCTCTGAGAAGGGCAAAAAGATGGCCAAGATAAAAAAAAAAATAAAAATCCAAGGTTGAAAAAGAAGCCTAAAAATATAATAAAAAATATCTGAAAAGAGACCACATATGCTGAAATATCATTTTATTTTTTTAGGTCAGAATTTCATGTCTGCAGTATCAGGAAATGAATGTGTTGGGAGAAATTTATCACCCTCAGAGCTTGGTGCTATTGGTAACGTGTTCAATACATTGATCAGTTTTATCCAGATCATATCAGTAGTTAGGCAATTACAACCCCTAAAACTTCAGAAAATGCTCTGTTCAATTTATCTCCCTCCCCCCAGCATCTCCCTTTTTGCTACAAGATCACATTTTCAGCAACACACACAGGCAGAAAAACTCTAAGCATGGCAAAAGAGATCTGGGAACACCCTCCCTGTTGGTGGCTCTGAAAACTGTGCAGAATTAATGCCTGAAATCAATGGTCACTGTGGTGGTCATTCCACTGCTGCTTTACTGCCTTTGTGCTTCTTGCAGCCTGGAAGCTGCACAAACAACTCAGGTGTGCAAATGAGATTGTAGGCAGGAAGATTTGGGGGTTTTTCTCAGTTACTTTAGACTTTAATTTTTTTATGAGTCTCTTGTGTCTAGTTTTGTTTATAATGCCTTGTGGCAGATCCTATTTGTGACTTATCATTTTAAAGCAGTTTTTGTATTTCATCTCTGCAGAATTCCCTCTGGAGGATGCTACTAAGGAGGCTAATCATGCCAACAAAGCCTTGTAGGAGAGGAACTCGGGAAAAGAAGCAGATTATGTTATTGCACATCTGCAGGAATGTCAAATTCACCTGGGCTGCCACAATACATGTCCCTCTTTTTATCTTTTTTTTTTCCTTTTCAGAATGGTGGAAATGATTCACAGTCACTCATGATGTACCTCACTACTTCTCCTGACATGTAGGATGAGAGAATCAGTGAGAAGACTTGGAACAGGGAACTAAAACTGTGGTTTATGCACTTTTTTGTCACAGAATCCTCCTCAGAATCTGTTGAACTGTCCAGCAGGCTGACAGTGCCCATCATGAGGCATCACACCCCAAATCTGTCAACGGATCAAATAACTGCCTGAACACTGCAGAACACCTACCAGGATTCTAATATTCTTGTATTAAAGGATATGAGAGATTGTCTTGTAATATGACAAAAAAATTGCCATTTATTGTATGCAAGCACCAAGCCAGCGCCGGAGTACAAACCCTGCCTTGTCATTTGGACCTAATTTGCCAACAGTCACAGGATAAAAATTAAACCTGGCTCTGGTGTGCTTGATCACTGAAATATACACAGCAGCCTCCAAAACAGCTGCCAAGGAAACCCTGGGGTCTGGGAGGGAGTGCCCACCCACAGCAGATCCGGGGGCTGCTCCTCATCCCACGGCCGATCGCACCCAAATCCCTCTCGCCATGCTCTGCCCACTCCCTGCCCCTGGGCACACCCAGGGCTCTGTTTGGTGTGAGAAGCTCCCTAGAAGGTGGCTGTGGCACCAGCAGCGTTGGCTGGGCTCAGCAGTGTTTGCAGAGTGCTTCAAGCACATGAATGAGAAATATTAAAGTGTGACCGAGAATTAGCAGCGAGTAGGAGGTGATGCTATGGAGAGACTTGGGGATCCTTAATGAGTGCAGAATTCCAAACCTCCAAGAGCTCCCTTTGCATGGCCACACTGAGGAAAAATCAGTGGCTAACATCGTTTCCCCTGAAGGACAGCCTACTGCAAAAGTGTCATTCGTTCTTGACCCAGCCTGGAAAGTCAGGCTGCCTGGCAAAGTGGGAGAGAGTTAGCATATCATCGTGGGGTGTGCAGCAGTGCAGAAGGATTTGACAGCCTCCTGGATGAGTTCTCTATTTACCAACTCCTCGATACTGACAGTGTTATGAAAGGGCCAGTAAACACAGCAGTGCTCGAGTTCTGGGGCACTGTTCTTGGCAAGAAGCAGGCTCTGGGGCTGAGTTTTTTGTTTAGTTCGACTCATGTTGATTCCTTCGTGCTTGCCTAACTCGGGGAGGCAGAGCCTGAAAGACTTTCTGCAAAAATGTGAAAGACCAACTTATAATAGTGTCTAAAGAGCCAGGCCTGCCAAAAATATGTGTGTTCAAGGAGATTCTTAGTTGGTTAAATTGGAAAAGCTTTATGCTGGCTTGTAGCAGAGAGGAGCTGGTCTATCAACTTTTCTTCACTGCAGAAGTATGATATTGTGTTATCAATTAGGTTATGCCTTAGAGCAGGCAAACAGAGTTAAAAAAAAAATTCATATCTTGGCTTGGCTCAATTCAGCCAGGAATTTGATTTAAAAGACAAACAAACAGCTCAATCTGAGTATGTTCATGCATCTTTTTTACAGGACAAGAACCTAAACTTGAACAGTTATTGAATTCCTGCAGCTCTTATCATCAGAGAAAACAAGATGCAAAAGAAGAAATGATTCCCAGATAAAATATTTTGTATTGCTGGTATTAATGCCATTCTACAAAATAACTGTCCAGGTTCTCAGGTCTTAATTACAATTTTTCTATAGGCTGAAGTGCCAGCATTGCTCCAATGAATTGAACAACTCAAGTTTCCCCTGGAACTAAAGGAGGAAAGCTCTGAATACCCCACTGAAGGTTTGTCTGCTCTCCTGGTTGCAGACAGAGCCTGGCCTCACACTAAAGGCCCTGGATGAAGTTCTTAGAGGTTAAAGGCCCAAATGACCCATCTCAAACCAGCCCATGGAGATTTTCACCCCAAAACTGGTCCCGTTCCAGCCTCACATCTCATGGCATGGAGAGGAGAAGACCCACCTGGTGAGCTGGAGGGTGAATGTTTGTGGGCTTTAGGCTCCTCAGGAATGCAGGGCTCTGCCAGACTGAGCTCTGTGCTTGCAAATTACTTCAGTCTATGAGGAGGAGGAGTAACATACCAGCATTTTATTATTTAACTTACTACTGCAAACTCTCCAATCTAATAACTCATGGCATAATAATTCAGGATCTAGCCAGTCTAGGATGAGATAAAAAAACATCAAAGGCATATGGAGCATAGCTTTTAATTGCTCCAAGACTCCCCCCCATCTTTTAGCTCTGAGAAATGTCTATTAATAAGTGGCCAGAAAGCAGACACAGAGGGATTGTATTTAAAGACATTTCTAGCAATGTTTAGACCTCAGCATGGTGACTATCTTAAATTTGCCAAATGAAGCCTCTAAATAAAATATTTCTCAGTCAGAATCTTCACAAATATGCAGATGTTTGTGAAGAGGAGGACGGGTTTGCTCCTGACATACTATCAATTTGTCAGCCTATCCTTTTGCACTTTGCAGCAGCAAATATGGCTTTGTGTAGCAACAGAAGGACCATCTTTCATTTCAGCTGAAGGCCACATTCTGCAGCTCAGTCAAATGTTTTAGACAAATGCTCTTCATAAAATAAGGCAAATGTGTCTTTTTTTGGTTTATAGGAGGTCAGCTGCTATTCTCTGTCAATGGATTATTATCAAAGATAAAACCTTAACAAGCATTCTCTTTTTCTACTCATTTTTAGGGTCATATTACGATCCATTGAAGTTTTGTGAATCTGAAGAAAAAAATCAGCGACAGGACTCACCATCTGTTGCATAATGAAAGAGACATGTGAATAATAGAACGTCAGTTGAAAGGGTTGCAAGTGATCAAATGTTGTTCAGCACCTCAATAATATTTCCTTAGAAAAAAGGCTTGCTGCAGATATTTCTGCTCTGCAAGTTTTCATTTGTTTGTTTTGTTGTTGATTCCGTAGCTGGGAGTGGAACTGAGTGTATGTTATGTTATATATCTGTAAATATACGTGTGTATGGTTGTGGATTTCTCAGAAGTGGCACTTCTTGGGGATGGTGACACAAGCATGGAGCCAGACAGCTGCTCCCTTTGTTTTTGAAGTCCAGGGGCTGTGCAGAATGTACATTTACAGCTCATTTTTATAGATATGCTTAATTCAAGCCCCACTACGCTGCTCACACAATCCTGTCTTACTGGGGTTCATTCTTTGCCATGAATAAAGAGCTGTTAGTTAATCCTTCAAAACAGCCCCAAATAAAGGACAGACCTGAGCAGATTCAAGGCCATACTGGTTTTCCCAAAAGCTTTTTCAGTTTTGGAAGAAAGAAGAATGCAAAGTGCGTTAATATTTGATGAGCCCATCACCTGATGAAGCCACAAACTCTGCTTTACCAGAGATCCCTTAAGGCTACTGGGGAAATATTTCCTATGATGTTCTCTTAGAAGAAGAATCGAGGTTATGTGAGTCATAACTATCATTGCTGAGATGTCAGAGAGCTGATCAGAAAATAGACAATACCAAATACTCCTGCAAAGAGCACCACAGCAAAGAGTCCCTCGCAAACCATGGCACGCTTCTGTTTCTATTTTAGCCAGTATTTTATCCAACTCCCAGGATGTCTTTCCACACTTGTTCTCTCACAAACCATATTGTGCAAAGCCTACGTGCTAAATAACCTTTCCACAGATATAAATCCTGGCTTTTATAGCTCCATCAGAAGCAAACCTGAACAATGGAGAGTGGGGAATACAGATGCAGTTACGACAAGGATGACTCACTGCATCTATCTATATCTGTATCTTAAATTCTCCCTTTCTGTGCTCCAAACATTCCTGTCCTCAGCCATTTTGCAAGAAGATGCACCCATCTGCAAAGCACTGAGTGCTAAAACCTTCCCTTCATACAGCAGTCAGGTTCTATTTATATTAACCACATTTTACTAATTCTCACTTTCCTTCTGTAGAAACCTTGATAAGGAGAAACCTTCTCCTTGAATATTCAATCATTCAAATTAATGGGCATTTTCTGGGAATGTTGTTGTTTTTTTCCCCTGTGAGTGCTGGCAGATCAAAAGTTCACCCAAGTATTCTGGTGCAATTTGTAGATGAAGTGCACAGAACAGGGGGCCTCGCTCCATTCCTAATGGCTCACAATTGAAATGCTACATTTTCATTTTCCACTGACAATGAAAAACACCAAGTAATATTCTAAGGCCAAAAATTATTGCTGGAACTTATGAGCAAGTCATTTCCTAACAGCTTTGTTCCTTGAATACTGTCTTATCAAACGTGCCCAGGATTTTATTGAAGTGAACTGTTCTAATGAAAAAGAGCATTTGATGAACAGGCATGGCTGCAAACTCAATTCCACTCCCTTCTTTCCAACTGGGTTCATCAGGAAAATAACCAGAAGCACCCAGGTGACCACAGATGAAAGTATCTGGGTAAGATTTCTTCATGATTTGTTTTTTTTTTTCTTTAAATTGTTCTTAAATTAGTTTCCTAAATATGGATGAAGGCATCTGATTTCTTTTCAGAAATACTGAGCCTAGAGCAGAATGCACACAAGTCTTGTATGTCCTCAAACTATCTGTTCCAATTTTTTAAAGTTCTTCAGAAATAACATTTTAATACCAAATTCTGATGTTCCATATGTTGGAAGTGAGCTTACCAATTATTACTGTTTTATTAGATTTAGTTCCCTCTTTGATCTCCTGCAACACTGTGCACTCAATATCTCTTTCTCTGATCCAGATGCTCAGTTTCACCCCACTGATATAGTTGTACTCCTATTACTTGGAATTTCTGTACTTTTGATCTCCCTGGTAGAGACAGAGACATAATTACAGGAACAGATCAGGCTGCCTGCCAGTATCAATGGTAAATAACACTGAATGACTCATAGTTTCACAGTTATAACGTGGTTTACACATTTTGGGATGCAGCTGCCCAACAGACCATGATTTGTTGGATACACAAGTTTTTTGGGTTTTTTTTTTTTTTGGTTTTTTTTTTTTTTTTTTTTTTGGGAGAGAGAGGGCAGGGGATCTGTGAATTAATCAGTATTGGCCTGTCCTCTGGCAAAGAGCTGACACCAGACAGGAAGGACTCTGTTGCAAAATTAGTTTTTTTTCCAAAATTAAAAAATTACTCACATGAAAAACCCTGAAAAAATCCCAAACCAAACATCCACTGGAGACCCAAACTCAGGCCTGGTGTAGATGGGTGGGATTCCCTGGCATCCATAAATCCAGGTTCAGTTTGGGCAGGTTCAAGCTTCAATTTGCCCATCAGAGGAGGGATGGGGACCATTGGTTCTGCCATGGTTGTGGAGGAGAGGCTGCAGGATGGGCAGGGAAGCACCCAGGGGGTCCTGGGGGTTTTAACCCCCAGCCCACCCTTGCTGTGCAGGGCTTTCTTCGAGCTCCTTTGTGCTGAGCACATGGACTGGGAGCCCCTCTTGATCCAGTTCCCTGACCCTGGACTCGCTGGAGTGCAAGGGCAGGGCAGGAGCAGGTCCCAGCCCCAGCTGGGAGAATCCCTCTGCTCTCTGGGCTGCCTTTGCCCTTCTCCTCAAGCATCTACTGTTTGTTCAGTGTAGCTAAACACTGATAAGAAAATCTGGGACTTACATCAAGAAGTCATTTTTAAAACTAAACTATTCCATCAACTCCTCAAGAAAGTGAACATGTGTGTCTTAACTTCTTAAATCTGTAGCAAGATGAAACATAAATTCTTAATTTTCCTTTTTTTGTTTTAATGTCACTGGTGTTTATAAAATTCATCTCAACAATGCTGTCAATTAGATATTATTATGCTTTCTAAAGTGAGATGTTATCTCTGCTTTTCCCAAAGCAACAAAAACACACATGCTGAGGCAGTGCAAGTAGAGTTTATGAGCAGCAGCAGCTGTAGTGGAACAGGCAAAGTTAAATCTGCTGCTTCAGGGCATGGAAAAGATCACTGGGAGGGTCAGGAAGGACCTTTTTTGTGATACAGAACTCTGGATAATAAGGCAGGTATGCTATGAGGGGAGCAAGGAGCTGTCACAAGACAAAGCAATAGGTACAGGTTACCTGAAGTTTCCATATAATCAGAAAATGCTTTGGGTTGGGAGAGACCTTAAAGCCCACCCAGTGCCACCCTGCCATGGGCAGGGACTCCTTCCACTGTCCAAGGTGTTCCAGGCCCTGCCCAACCTGGCCTTGGACACTTCCAGGGATGGGGCACCCTACCCTCACAGGGAAGAATTTCTTCCTAGATTTCCTCTCTTGTGGAGCAATCAAAAAATTGACTATTTCCCCCTGAGATTTTCTCACAGCAGTGTGTTCCCACAGGCACACTCTCACCTCCTGAGCTGGGAGATACAGTTAATACATTTCACAACATTGGGAGGATTATTAAACCTTCTCTCCAGTGTTTGAATGAGGGTATAATCATATATACACAAGCCATAAATTATGTATCTATATCTGCACAGATAATGTGTGTGTGTTATAAATGCACACCCTGGATGTTGAACACACACAGCCACCAGCAAGCATTAGACAAAGTTGGGTGAAGGAACCTCCAAAAAGTAGGTTACATGTTGGGACACCTCTTACAACCCCATTTCACTGCACTTTTCATTCTGCTGATGGCCAGGTTGATTAAATGGTGCAGAACCCAGAGCCACCCACCCTGGCAGGCACTGCCCCGCTCCAACACCACCACAGCAGCCCAGGGAGAAGTTTCCCTGCCAGGAGACTCCCAGGCACAATAAGATATTTACTGTATTTCTCAGCGAGATCAAACCCACACGCAGATGTCACATTGCTCGAATTCCATCAGTAGCTGAGACAGGCAGGCTCTGGAAGGAGGCCACTGGAGCTGGGGAGTTCAGGGTGTGCGGGCGTTGGAGGCCATCCCCACCCGGCTCTGCCCTGCACCCTGAGCCTTTGTTGTCTCCGCAATGCTGATAAATCAATCCATCAAAAAATTTCCTCAGTGAAACTCAATCAAGAAAGGTCATGTCAGCGGGAGAGGAACAGATTAAATTAGCATCAAATTAGACATGGAAAGTGAGTTCTGTCAAAATCATCACAGCGCTCAGCACAATTAGAATATGTTAATTATGCATTTCATTAAGGTAGTGCTCTTTGAATGCGAGATGAAATGTCAGTGGTGTAGGCATCCGAAAAAAGGAAGATTGCCAGGCACAACTTTCTCTAGACAATGTGTGACACCTTCATTAACATCAAGAATCACAAGTCTGTCTTGACTTTTTTGTAAAGTATTAAACCGTTAACTGTTTGCTGGCACTCCGGGAGGGAGAGCCGGCGGCAGCCCCCTCTCCCTGGGCTCCAGCCCCCGTGCCCACCCTGCCAGCAGCCCTGGGCACCTCGGGCTGTCTGCTGGGCACTGCCAGAGGGGCTGGCATGAAATAAATCCTGCTGGAAGTGCCCTGTGGGCACTGCTCAGGTGGGGCTGAGCCACACTGGAGGAGGGGGTGAGATAAGGAGAGGCATGGGGAGGGATGGAAGGAGGGGAAAGGGTGGAAGAATTTTATTTTGCCTCTAGTTCCAAGATATAATCAACCTAAAGGGGAGAGCACGGAAAGGAGGGGAAAAAAAAAAAAAAAAGAGATTTGCAAACCTACATTTGACAAACCCTAATTTGGGAAATTATTTTGTATACCAAACATCTTTGATTCCTAATGATGAGCTGTTTTTCAAAGAGAAGAATGATCCCTGGTGAGCTTAGGAGGGAAGTGGAGCTTCATAAAACACTACTTATGGGCTTTATTAGATGTCCTATCAGATGTCAGGTTCATGGAGAATTAAGAGAAATTACACACTTTCTAAAACATGAGAAAACAGCCAACTTCTGGTGGCTTGCTTGGATCCTCCTGTGCTCTCCTGGAGCCCATGGCTGGGGGAGAGTTACAGACAGCCAAGATGTCTAAAGATCCCCTCACTTGGGTTTCCTTGCCTGAATGGGGACAGAAAAAAGATTTGCAATTTGCTCTGAAGGAAGGGGCAGTGCTTGCAGAGCCCTCCAGCACCCGGGCAGTTGTTTAAGCCCAGAAGTTCCTGTCCTTGTGCTCCCTTCATCTCCACAACCCACAGACCTTGTGCTGCCTTACTGCCATGGGTGACAACAGGGACAAGCAGGGGCTGCCCAGCATGAAAGAATCCTACAAACTGTGCCTCATCCCTGAGAATTTTGTTTTAATCCCCTTTAGAAATGACAAAATCCCCTCACTTTAAAAGTACAAATTGACTTTGTGGCACCTCCACTTTTCCTTTTGTTGCTTCCAAGGATGTGGTGGAATTCACCCTGTCATGATATTTGTACTACAGAGCAACACCCTGAGCCTGCCATGATGTGCAGCCCAAAAAATTGTTCCAAAATGCATTGTGAAAACCAAATTTAGTCTGTACAAAGACACTGTGCCCACAGAATGTGGCACACGTGGTACAGGGATGTGCAGACTCTCCCATTTCTTGGTACAGATGTAGAACAGGCACCTGGTGCCCACCTGAGTTCTTGTAAAGCAATCTCCCACTGTCCATGAACTTCTCCATGTCTGACCCCTCTGTTTTTCTCCCTGGCTATGAACTCCAGCTCTGTGCTGGCATTTGAAACACCAGAGGACTGAGAAAGGGTTAGTGGGACTAAGAAAAAAAAAATCAGCATGTTTTAATGAGCTTTTCTTTGGTTTATTGTAGCTTTTGTAAATCCTCCCTGAGAACTGGAAGTTGCCAGATCTCCTCCCCAAAGATACACACTGGAGCTTCCAATGCCCCCAGGACTCATTTGAATACAACAGGTTCCAGTGGAGGCAGAAAATGCCAGTGAGTGAGCAGGAGCCAGAGCCTCCTTCAGCACACTTGGCTGGCCTTGCAGCTCTCTGAATCTCTGTTTTCACTGGAGCTGGAAAAAAGAGATTTTTATCACTTGAAAGCACAGCTCTGGTCCCAGAGCAAGCAGGCTCTGAGATGCTGTTAGTTGTGCTCAGCAGCTCAGAGCCAGGACTGAGGATGGCCTGGAGGGGCTCTGGGTGTCACACGTGTGGGAGCCTGGCCTGCTCAGCCTCCTGAAAGCTCCTTTTTCTCCTGAAAAAGAGTTTTCCTGGAGAGATCCCTCCAGGTGTGAGATTGCAGTGAAATGGCATCCAGGTGCTGATCTGTGCCACATCAGTGGCCCAGGACAGGGCTGTGCAGAGGTGCTCTGCTTGCACAGCCCCCAGACCATGAGGTGGTTTTGGCTGCTCTCCCTTGATCCCAACTCATCCCACCCTCCCACAAATCCACTCTCAGGTTCATCAAGAGCCTCCAGAAAATTCAAGGCACAGACAGAAAATGGGCTCTGCCCTAATGCAGCCTCCTGGTACCAGCATCTCTCACCTTAATTTTGTGACTGCCTCAACATTTATAATCACAGCCCAGCTCTGGGCAGGGCACAGCTTTACTCAACACAGGAACAGGAGTTCTGGGATAAATGGGGTCTAAGTAGAGCTATGGACATTCCATTCAGTGTCCAAATTATTAGCATTATCATCTGGCTCAAAAATAAAAAATTAAATTCTTGAAAATGAAAAAGAAATAGTCTCCACCTGGATTTCTAAGATTTGTCCTGTTTGTCCCAAAATTAAATATATAGTTTTATCTTACAGTGGGATTTTTTTGTTGGTTGTCTTTTTAAACACCTAAAAACTTTTCTTCAGAAAGTGAATTCAGTGTTAAATCCAGAAAACATCATCATTAAGTACCTTGACAGAACAATTTCTGGGGTCTGTGGGCAAACTGTATTTCCCATCTGGACACTCCTGGGCTCCAAAATCTTTGCTCACCCTTGGCTTAACACTTCTTTTGTAGTAGCAGGGATCTGATCATATGCTCTGCTTCATCATTTATATGTCATTGTGACTGCTGGGGTTAGAGGGCTGTAAATTAACATAATTGAATGGTGAATCCAGCTCATTTATTTCAACTTTCCATCACGATGGGAGGAAAAATAAAAAGCTAAAATAAGTTCCAACCATGAACCCTCAAAAATTAGCTTTCCACCTTTAATGCACATTGGCATCAGAGTTCCTTGCTGTTGAAAATATAGAATTAAAGCAAAGATGTCCTGGTGAAGGATGGATGTTAATGGATTATTTTTGGAAGGAGGAGTTGGGCCATTTTGTCCATCTAATGATTTCCACCAAAAGCAAAATATCAACTATAAATATGTCCACAGGGGCCTCACTTGCAGCTTTAACCAGGCAGCAGCAAACTTTGCCACAGCTTTTGCCTTGTACACTTGAATTTACTCCACTCCCAAGGTGGGAAAATCAGAGTAAAAGCCAGGCAAAATGGAAAATACTTTTTATACTGAAAAGAGAGAAGTGAAAGGTATGGAAAGGTAGGAGTCCTTCTTAGGAGCTGTTTTGTTACATGGCCAATTTACCACTGTATGTTTACAAATGCTCATGTCTCTTCCAGGTAATTTAGGAATTAACCTGGAATATTTAATTGTTGTCATTAGATTTTTTCCTTTATTTTTTAAAAAATCTGAAAAAAACAATCAATGAAAACTTGTTTTGGTTATTTAGAAGTGTACAGGAAATGTCATGAATTTAATGTTTTGTTTCATATTACAGGCTTTTATTTCATTAGGATGTTAGCAACTGGAGGTTGTGTCCTCCAAAACTGAACCCATAATGCCAAACAGCAACTGAGCACCAGAAATTTCCAGGAATATAATTACATGATAATATTTGTTTGGACTGAAAATGTACTTTTAAACAGAACAAAAATACCCAATTTTCTACCCTAATTTCAGGTAAACACCAACTGGGCTGCCTCAAATTAAACAGAGTGCCTCAAGTGTAGGTTCCATTAGAGAGAAGCCTCTTGAATTTGTTGTGTCCCTGGAAGAAAAACATTCTCTTGTCCTCAGCCTTGCACCACCCCTTGGGTTGGGGGAAAGGAAGGGAGACTTGGCCTCTGCTCCTGGGATGCTCCCATGTGGCTCCATGGGACAAGAGAGATGCCACTGCTCGAGCTGGAGGCAGAGCTGGGGAGGGTTCCCAAGATCCAGGCAGAGATTTACATCTATAAATAGTTATTTGAAGAAAACATCTCATTCATTTACACAACTGTGGCAGTCCTCTTTAAATTCAGTAAACTGCTCTGCCCTGTGGTGAGGGAGATGACAGAAGAATTCAAATCAGGACAAACATAATTGGTTAATCAGAGTTTAAGGAAAATCCTTTGCTTCTTAATAAGAGCTGGGATGCTGATTGCCAGAGCCCCTGCATGGGATGCACCTGCAGCTGCTGCTGTGCTCGGCACCAAACCACCCCAGGAATTCCAGCTGGAGCTCAGGGAGTGACCTGAGGCTGATTCCTGTCCCAAAGATCCCATAACTGAGTGCAGGGACACACCACAGCGAGGGGGCAGTGGGGGCAGCCCGGGAGGGGATGGAGGCATGAGGAGATTCTGGGCAAGGATCAGAGCTGCCCCAGGTCACTGGAAATGCTGTGGCCACGCCAAACCAGGAAAGCTTGGGGAATTCCCTTTAGGGCAAGCTGACACAAAGGCATTTGGAGAAGCCATCAGGTCTGTAGGATGGCACGTTAGTGGGACTAAGGTTGTGCCAAAGCATAGCAGTGTGCCAAGAGCACACAGTGCCACTGAATCCAGCGGGCAGACAGAGCCAGGGGGACATTTACCACTTGGACCCAACTGGATTCACCAAAATAACCCTTAAAATGTGCCAGCAGGCCCCTTTGGCAGCTGGGAGCTGCTGTGCCAGGGCAGGGCTGGGAGCTGCTCCCCACAGCCCGGAGCCCAGCAGGCACTGCAGGAGAACAAGCCCTCTGTGGTGCCCCCAGGCCATGCTCCCAGAAGCCTGTCCCACACTGAGTTGCTGTTCCCTTGCTGCCAGGCACAATCCTCTCCCTCGCTGTGCCCCAGGCTGGGGATGAGGATGTTCTCCTCAGCCAAGGGCAGCTTCCCTCAAAGCCACTCCACAAACAGTTCCGAGCTGCCCTGGACTGTCCTTTGAGCCGTGTTTGGGTTTGGGGACACAAAGGAGCCTTTAAAGTTCCTCCTGCAGCCATTCAATGCTTTCCATCAGGAGAACATTCCTGCTAAAGAGTTATTTTGTCAAGCCCTTCTCTTATGCTGGGGTTCACACTGATGCAGGGCACTGGACCTGTCTAATTTTTTTTTTCCCTCCTTTGAAAACTTTTTTTTCACCTCTCCAGTGGAAATTAGATTTTTAATTGAGATAGAAGATAGAATAGAAAGGTATCTCCCTGCTAGAGAATTTTTTTTTTACTTTTCATCCAAAGGCTCCAAACGTTCAAATCTCAGAAGTCTGGTGTTGAGGGAAAAAAGTCTGTAAATAATAATTTTTCATTGGAAATTCTTTTTTTTTTTTTTTTTTTTTTTGGTCAAAAATAGCCACATAAATTAAACCATTTTCAAATGCCCCTCCTGACATGCACACATGTGAAGCACACACAATATACCAGTCCTAAAGTGTCTTTGCAATAAAATTTCCCTCTAATCCAGCTCCATTTTCTATATCTGCTTCCAAAGGGCAGCTAATCCTGCTCTGAAGAACAGAAAGCACTCAGGAGTGCACTTGAGAAACTGTTGGGAGCTTCCATCACCTTCACAGCCAGGAACTGTGTCTCATTTTAATAGAATGTTATTATTTTCCTGCTAAATTTGGCCAACATGGATACCAGCTGAAGATGCCTTCTCAGCAGGGCTGAGGAGCTGGCTCTCACAGAGGGATGCCCACACAGCAATCCAAGCAGCACTCAGGGCTCCTGAGGAGCTGAACGTGCCAGGTTCTTCCAGCTCCATGGCAGAAGGTGGATTTCCAACCTCCAGATTGTTTTTGTTCCTCCTCTAAGTTCACTTTAGAATATTCTCAGGTACCCCTGGAACGTGGACATTTCACATCGGGACCTCATTAAAGCTTCATGTAAGAAGAGGATCTGCTCCTGGTTTGCTGGATTTATTGGTTTGATTAGTAATTTATTATTAATTTGGATTTGTTTGATTAGTAATTTATTATTAATTTCCTTTTTACACCATCATTGCACTCTGAAGCCAGTGGAGGTGACTGCCCACCTCTCTCTCTACCTGTGCCTTGGAGTGTTTGGAACCACAGCTAAAAACCACATGCTCTGTTCCCACAGGATTTGCTTCATTTTAGATGAATTCTGCTGGGCTGAAGCCCCTTAAGCTGAAAATTCCTACTGCTCCTGCCTCTTGTCCTGGTTTTTCACTGTTCCACCCAGCCCCAAGTCACCTTGAGGCCCTCCCCAAGTCTATTTCCCATCTTTGCTTGGATCATTGGCACAAATACTGGATTGAGATGAACAGTTCACCCAGGGATCCACTGATGAGTCAGGATTTAAAACACCCAGCAATGTTTAAACACCTAACGAGGCCAGACAGCAGCTGGACTGAGTTAAATGCCCTGCAGAAATCCAGGTACATTGCACTGTCCCAGTTCCCTCTCTGGAGCAGAAATGCAATCCTGTCAAGAAGACAGAGTGTTTATATGACAAGATTTGTGTTCCTTCCTGCTGGCTGTCATTAATTGTATTTTACCCTCTAATTCTTTGTTAATAAGGTTTGGGGTTAATCATGATGTTTTACTTGGAATCAGGGTCAGACTAAGTGGTCTGTTGTTCCCTGGAACCTTTTTAAACCTGTATTTTAAAATACAGGTTAGATGCTGATAAGCTCTAAGGGGCATTTAAGGTCCTTACAAGAATGATTTCCTGTAGTAAAACATCAAAAGTGAAATCTTGGTGCTGCTGAAGTAGATGGGAAAATTCTGATTTGCCTCAGTAGTGAAGGAAAGATTTCACTGAAAACTGTAAGGCTAAAAAAATAACTGAAAATATGAACACTAAATTTAGTTTAACACCAAAAAAGAACACTAAATGGCAAGTGCTATTTTCCTCAAGATCCTTCCAGCTGTGAAAAAAAATGTCAAAATTTTGGTGGAAACCAGAAAAAAGGAGTTGAAAATCCAATTTCTCATTGAAAAATGCTTTACATGGCAAATTTTCAATCAGGAAAATTTCTACTGCTCTCTCTGACCACCCCAGTGCAATTCCTGCCTGAAGAGTCTGCAATCCCTCACAGCCCCCCCTATAGCTCTGGGTCTTACAACTCCCAAACTGGGGCCATTTCCCAAGAGTTTTTGATCCACAGAAATGTTTGTCATCAGCTAGAACCCAACCAGAACAGCTATTCCAGATTCTGAGTCAGAGTGAAAGGTAATTTGGAGCACGATATTAAAAGAGAGTCCAAAAAGCAAAAAGAGAGAGAGAAAGAGAGAGAGAGAGAGAAAAAAAAAAAGGCTGGAGTGATTATTTATGAGAAATTCAAATAGTTTGAGTGATACATGTTCCACACATTTGCTCAGTTTTGTTAAGCATGCAATTAATGTTCTCCAGTTGCTGAAATAAGAGACATTTCACCTATAGAAATTTGCTTAAATATATTTATATCAACATATATCAGCACATATTTATATGCCTATATACACACATAGGTTTGGCTGAGGATTTTTGTGAGATATCACTGGGATCACCTTCAAAAAAAACAACAAAAAAACCAAAAACCCACCTCTACAGCAAAACATCTGCACT
Organism: Peucedramus taeniatus; assembly: GCA_013400575.1. NCBI lineage: Eukaryota > Metazoa > Chordata > Aves > Passeriformes > Fringillidae > Peucedramus > Peucedramus taeniatus. Next base: position 1,045,936 of record WBNO01027744.1, on the reverse strand, counting down.
TGCTATTCCAGATACAGACACCCAGGAGAGCATAAATTTCCCTGAATAGATGTATTGTTTTACCATTTATTTCCTCACTTCCTCAAAATGCCTGCTCATCTGAATTTCCAATATATTAGCTGTATTTGGTGTGTGCACGGTTCCCCTTCACTACACCAGAGCAGATTAGTGCTCGTTGCCTCTTTCCTTGCTTCTCTTCAGATCGTTACACATGACAAAACAACTGTCCTAATTACAGCAAGTGTTCCCAGCTCTGTCACCGTGACAATTACTGCAATGAGGGCTCAATATCTGCAGCAGACAGTAAAGTATTACTGCAGTTGTGTTTGATAGTGCTCAATTGTCCCCTGGAGGATTCTCCCGAGCAGCTTTTGCCGTGGGGTGAGGCTCCCCCCGTGCTTTGCTAACAGGGTTCAAAAGGTGACGCTGGGGGTGGCCAAGGGTGGGCTGGGGGAAAGGCACAGGTTTGGGGGTCCCGAGGAGAGGAACACTGGGACACAGGGGTGGGGTTTTTCCAACGCAGCTCCTCTCACTCACAGCCAGAGTGGCTGCACCGACCCCTTCCCGAGTCCCCACGGCACCAGGAGGAATTTTGGAGATATTCCCTCCTTCTCCTGCTTGCGCTTGCAGCTGACAAGCTGATACTGCTCCAGATGGGGTGAAAGACCCAAACCAATGCCCTCCAAAATCACATCCCCATCAAAATCACATCCCTGCCATCCCTGTGTCCCTCAGAGCTGCTGGCACAACAGTGGCTGCCCTGTTCCTGGAGGATTTCTCGTGTGTGTTTGTTTGTTCACATGAGCTGATCCATCCAGACCCTGCAGCAGACCCTCAGGGATGGTCCTGCTCTGACAGTCCCTCCCCAGTGATGTTGGACACCTTTAACCCCACTTGTCTCCCCTGTCAGCCCTGCAATCCCAGCTAATCACACAAGGGATTTTAGCTCTTTCCAAAGGCAATATCTTGACCTACACCACATTCCCTTCATCCTAAGTGATGAAGCTGATGTTCTCTGCATTTATAGTCCATTATGTTCCTGAAGTTGATTCATTCAGATGTTCTCCTTTTAAACCCCATAAACAATGCAGAACCAGGAGCTGTGTAACCATCTCACTGGACCAGAAACAGGAATGCAGGGCCCTAATATTGAATATTGATCATGGAAGGCTAATGCTGCCACAGTTAACTTGGCATGACCTGACCAGTGTACTTAAAGTCTGGATTTCTAATTTTCCTTGCTCAGGGATAAAGCAATATCTTATTTACCAGATAACATCTTTATTATAAGCATCTTGCACAGCCTTTCCACTTCAGCCCACATGGGTTTCTTCTGCTCTTGGCATGGATCAATGAAGTCGATATTTCTGACTGCAAAGCTTTGTATGACTTACACATATTTAAAAGGATAAATCCCAATCAACAACTCCTCTGCTTGAACATAACCATTATAATCCTTATCTTTGATCCTTTGGGCTACAGCAAGCAGGGAAAGGAAGGAGTACATCTCTCCAGCTCTCAGGAAATAGCTATGATGACAGCAGGAGATAAACAACACTGCCTGGCTTTGCTGGCTGGATTTTCTCCAGCAAAACCAGTAAGTGGTGCTACAGTTTCAGGAGTCCAAACTGGTCAGCAAGCTCTCAAACTGGTGTGACAACCCCTGAGGTACCAAAATGTGTAAAAGCCCTGGAGCCAAACCCCTGAGCCTCTCCAGCACTGAGACTTTACAGGAGATTTGTTTCACACGAGGGGAAGTCGAGGCACATTAGAATAATACTTCATGATGATATTCCCATCAAAGGGAGGGGAAGAGGGTCAGAGCCACAGCTCCATTTAGCACACTCAACTTTTTTACCAGACGAGATGAAGTTCCATAAATCAAGCTGGGGATCTGCCTAAGTTATGTTTAGGGAGTTGAATTTAATCACTCTAAGGCTTGTTTTAGTCCTGTGAATTTCAAATGCTACCACCAGCCTTTCTTCAGCATATGGAGGCCACAGAAGTTCAAAGCAAGCACATTTCAACAGGAGGGTTTCACTTTTAAGGGTTAAGTTGTTGGCCAACCCCAGATTTTGCTGCTACACCACCAAATCCCACTAATACAGATGCAGCTTGTTCTGCCAAAAGAGTGATTTTAGCAGTGAAGTTTTTACTAATTCCCTAAATGAAATAAGCTTTATCAGCAAAATCACTTTGGTTTAGTACAGCTCAACCTGTGCTGAAGGTGGCACCAACATAGAAGTGCTATAAAAAAATAAAAAGAACGACAACCCTAACCAAAATTATTGTGCTGACAAAAGGTTTTACTGCCTTTAAGGGTTCCTTTGGAAAAAAATTTACCAGAAAAGTCAAGTAGGGAAAAGAGAAAGGCAAACAGGGTGGGAGGGCAGGGAAAAGAATGAAACAAGGATTCCTTTTGGCCCAGTAGTCAAAGTATTTTCTGAAGTTCTTGCTTTGCTCTGGAAACAGCCAAACAACTTCAAAAGGCATGTTTGTTTTATTGAGAGACCTCAGAGATCTTTTGATATGGTGCCATGTGTCCCAGTCCTCCTCACCCCCAGCCAGGGTGAACCAGCTGAGGTCAGAGAAGCTCCTCCATGGGAAAAGGACACGAGGAAAGGACCAGGCCCTTATCCTCAGCAAGGCTTTAATCAGAGCTTAAACCTAAACCGAGCATTTGCCAAAAGGGACAGCAGCAGCACGGAGGAACATCTGCCCTGCTCTTGGTTTGCAGGAGGCAGAGTCACACAAACTCCACTCGGGTTCCTTTGTTCAGCCAAGGAGGGAACAAAACTGCAGGAACTGCAACTGTCATTAGTTTTGTTCTTTTTTCTTTTAAGTGTCTCCATTTCTCATAGAGTTTACACATTTATAGGCAGAAAAACTTTCTCTTCTGCAAAGAGCTTCCAAAATGGTCTGTGCTAAAGTTATTTCACACATATTACACTGACACTTTCCATACTATGCAAATATCAGCATCTTAACATTGGGGCATCTCCTCACTATTTGCATTTATAGCAGACTTTGGAAGATTGAGTTATAAAAAAAGAGGCTGTCTTTGAGTCATGCTTAGTCTAAACTGCTCAACGAGGTAACAGTTTTCAAAACTGCAACCATAAACCAGATAGTCCTCGAAAAACGAAAAAAAGAAACAGAGAGAAATAAAATTGTATGGACATCTTGTGCAGAGATTATTTCTTAATGTGTGGAGGTAAAGTACTCAGCAGAATGGATGTTTCTGCTGCCTTTGGTTCCCACTGCAATACAAACCATTAGAATAATTTATCACAGAAAACCTCAGACCTGAGAGGAGGGAGGGAATAGGGGCTGCAGAGTGAAAAGCTCTTTTGACCTAATCTCTGTTCTTATCCCCAGGAATGAATTTCAGTGCTGAAGCTCCAGAGTACAACAGCAAAAGAAGAAATAATTCTGGTTGATTTTCAGCTCCACTTCTTGGACCTCTCTCTCCCCATTAATTGGCAATTTTGGCAGATCACAGAGCCAATCAAACAGATTTTGTCACCAGTGTTATTTTGCCTTAACAGGATGTTATGGCCCCAGAAACATTCCTGATGACACAGGAAAACATTTCCCCTCTGGTTTAAACACCCAAATGATTGCTGATCATAAGGACATAACCCAGCAATGCTCACATGCTGCACAGACCAAGTTTTTGTAATGCAGACTTTTCTCAGAAATTAATTTATGACAGAGGTTGCCTGAATTGAGTAGGAACTTTTACATCTGTTTCAGGGTGTAAAAACTAAAAGGAAGAGAGAAAAATAAGAATAAAGCCACACTGCCTTAGCAAAGCATTGCTCAGGCCAGGGTCAGACACAGCTCCCTGCAGAGGCTCCTCTTCCAGAAAAAAAAAAAAAAGTGATTTTTGAGCTATAAATTGCAGAAGGAAGGTAAGGATTTGACAAAGGAAACCAGACTCTGCTTAATTTTAAGGAAATGAACATTTTCAATGGCCACATGTTGAACATCATGTAGGGCCCTGCTTTTCTATGGCCACAATAAATAAAAAAACAGTGCTTTTCTGGAGACCTGTTGCAGACAAAGCTCCCTTCTGGCAATGCAGCCCCCGTTGCTGCTCCCTCCCACACGTGGCATGTGCCTCTGTGTGAGTTTGCAGATGCACTTCTCTCATTTTTATTTATTTGCCTCAACAGCGTGGGCAGAAACTGAATCCAGAGATTTTGGCTCCTTTAGCTCAGTGTTGCATCTCTTTTATCTCATTCCTGAGTCTTCCTTACAAGGAGCTGGGATGGTGCAGCCACGTGACTTTGAGTGGAATTAGGGAAAAAAGAGAAACTCTGAACTACAGAAGGAGACTTCACTCTGCCCTGCACCACAAAAATCCCAGGGTGTCATTTCTGAGAGGCTCCAACTCTGATCCAAGCAATGTCATTTGCAGCAAACTATTAATGGAGAACAATGCCTTGACCCAAAACTTATTAAAATAGACATCATGAAAAATATCTGGGAATTGAGAAGCAGAAGTGAACCAGTGGTTGTAGAAACAATAAAAAAAGGCTTTGAAAATGCCCTAAAGCCAAATACATATTTTCAAAACTGCAAGTTTTACTCATTTTTTTCTTGGGAGAAAAAAAAGTCTCTCCATGACCTTAGGGCACAATAAATATATTAGGCATAGATCATTTCTAAGTGTTTTTGGCCTTTGTTAGGGAAAGATCAATTTTTCCAGTTTGCAAATACTTTTTCTGGCCACACACAAACCTCCTGCCTCACCCCAAAATGTCCTTTTGCTTCTTTCTTTACTCTTAAATCCCACAACTTTTTCAAAAACACCAACACTGCAAGCACTCAGGTATGAGACCATGGGAATTCTGTGGATCAGCAGGCCCAGGACTGCACCCTGGTGTTGCCCACACAGCCAGGGGTAGGTGTGACCCAGTGGGATGGCAGCCAGCCCTTCCCCAAATCCCTGCAAACTCGGGGAGGGCAGAGCCAAGCTCCCAAATCCTGCTCTCCATCAGAAGCCAACGCAGCCACCTGGCTTTGGGCTGCCTTGGAGCATCAGCATGGCAACCCTGCCCAAAACACCACACAGAACTACCCAAAAAGTACCTTTTGCACCTAACTCCTGCCATGCTCACAGTTCTTATTAGCAACAAGGTGAATAACATGGGTAGAGTGGCCTGAAAATGCTAAGGTTGAAATACGTGAAAGCCAATTCTTCAATACTTCCAAAGTTCTCAAAATGAGCCACTTCTGGTTCATTTTTTCCCCATCACAGTCATTCATCACTCACCTTTTGGCTTTTAGGGTGAGATTCTCTGTTTTCAGCAGGGCAGATTTTAGAAAGAACAGAGTAAGGGGATTGTTGTTTCTGGGGCTGCTCCTCAGGGCTGGGATATCCCCAATGTTCCTTCTCCTGCTGGATGGCTCTGGCAGAGCACAAACCAGCCCCAAACCTCACTTCAGAAATGCTGCTTTGCTGTAACTTTGATCAGCACCAAATCACCTCTGGAAGCCTCTGCTTCCATCACAGCACACCAGTGCAACAACGCCATCCCAAAAATTCCAACCTCGGGCAAAATCCTCTTGGCTTTTCACAACAAACGAATCAATCGCCTTCTTCAAAACCACCAACAATCACACAGGCAGGAGCAACCCTACACCAACAGATTGATTGGTTCCAGCTTAGAAACCACAACAAAAAAAAGGCTAAAACTGCCCAGAAGTCCTGTTTAAAACAGAAAACACAATAACCAGAGCTCAGAGTGAGGCTTACCAGGGCTCCCAGCGAGGGCACCAACTCTGCTCTCCACGTGGGAAGCAGGTGCAGGATTTTTGGCTCAGCCCTTTGCCCAGGATAAATAAATTCTCCATCACACCCGGAATCTTTAACAGCTGCTCAGCAAAAAATCAGTGGTTTTTTTAAGGGTTATGTAGGCACAGTAGGGAAAAGCAGCAAAATTCCTATATGGGAGAGATTCCTTCTGTAAATACCTCTCAGGAAGAGAGTGCAATACAAAGCCTTCAAATGGCCAAAACATAAATAAACTAACACCCTATAACCACTTGAAATTGTCTTTTTAAACATTTTAAAATACTGCTGATGAGCTTAAAATGAAAGAAAACATCAGCCTTCCAAAAAAAAATACACTTTTCCAAAACCTGTTTGTCTAATAGAGAAGCTGCTTCTCTAATTAAGCAATTAAGGCTCAGCAAGGCAGACGTTATTATCACATAAAGGTCATTTCAAATGAAGAGGAGCTGAAAAACACTGTTGTTGGAGAGTTTTGTGAATGATCTCCTTATGAGGGGTGGCTGCTGGTTTGCAGGGAGCCGAGAATTACTGGTCAGAGTGTTTGGAGTGTGTTCAGCTCCCAGCCAGCCCTAGGAATGGCAGGGTCTGCTCCTGGGGCTGGCTCAGCTCCCGCTGGACTCTGAGTCCCTCCTTGCCCTTCCCGGGTGAGTCTCAGCCAAGCCCAGGGAAGCCAGGCTGGGTTTAACCCCTGGGAGTGACAAGGCAGTGAGTGCAGTCACCGAGCTCTGCATCCATCCCCAGGTGCTGTTAGTGCTGAGCAGCCCTGGGGATGCTGAAACCCTAAAATGCAGCAAATCCCTCATCTTTTCACAGACAACAAAGAAAAAAGGGGATCTGAACAGGTTCAACTAGATCTGATGTGATAATTACTGTCCAGTGAGGGATCTGGGGGAAAGAGGAGGGACGAAACATAAAAACAATTTCCACCTTTATTTTAAGTTCTTTTGACAGATGGGAATATTTTCTGTTATGCTACTTGTGGTTTGGGTAATGAGATTAGGCCTTGCATAGCAGGAAGCAGAATTAACTTTGTTTACTTAAAGTGACACCGTCAGCTTGGAAAATCACATTTCCATCTGAAATGCAGTGCCTACTATCATTACAAATAACCCTTGAGATCATGATAACTAAAGGCGATTAGAGATGAAAAGAACATGTTTCTCCCTCTCTGTCTTTCTATTTTTTTCAGATATACTTGGCTCACACTGTGCAGCTGAGAGCATTCCCTGCAGCAGGGTCCCCACATCTCCCTGTCCCTCCCTGTCCCCTGCACTGCTCAAGGTGCAGGAGGGAGCAGCAGGCTGGGGGTGAGAGCCCAGCTGATCTTGGGCATCCTGAAAAAACACCTCCCTAAAGGCAATTGGTGTGGCAGGAAAAAAAAAACATCAACATAGCAGCACTTTAAAATGCATTCAACATTGGGTATACACCGAAATTAAATTTTTTAAAAATGATGACTGGAATTTGTAGAAGCTGGCTGATTATAAAGTCCCTTAGCACTAGCCCCTGAGTCACTTCCACTGGAAGGGCTCTAAAAACCTGGGTGTTATCAGCTTCTGCATCACACACAGGTGACAGGATGGATCCTTGGGAAGCCAGGGAGAAGAGGGAAAGGCTTTACAACAGGATATTTCCTAAATAACCAGCTGAAGCACCAGAATGTGCATGAATTAAATGAGCAGGTTTGCACTTGCACACCCACCAGGGAAAACTGATGGGGAAGGGGTGTCCTGAATCCTTTCTGCTGTTCCTACAAAAGCCATCCCCGACTGGGTGGCAATAATCACAGGAAGAGCTGGTGATGAGGACCCCGAGGCTGTTCCTGGTGCTTCTCCCTCCTCTGGCAGCCAAAGCCAAGCACGGGATTTGTCCTGGTGGTGTTTGCTGTGCTGTGACCCTGGCAGTGCTCACACAGAAAGGAAATGCCTCCTCTCTGGCATAGTCACTGCTGCTTCATGTCAGCAAGAGTGACAGGTAAAGAGAAAAATCTGGGCCCAGCACAGAGATGGATCCAAAATACATAAATAACCAATTAAGAGAAAATATTAATAAAAATATTGTAACAGATCCCAATCTGCTGCTGAGTACCAATTGCCAGTAATAATCTCTATGGTAACTGAACTCTCTTTGGCCTCTCTCTGTATGCAACTAGTGTTTTATGTTTTGGTGTTTTTTTTCCCTTCCCCTATTTTCATGGAAAGTTTTCAAAACTGGTTTAAATATTATGATATTTTCCTCTTCAAGTGCTAACTGGGAGAAGTACTGACTTTGTGTCAGTCTCTAAGCAGATTTTCCCTTCCTTACGTGACTGCCTTAGAGGTGACTTTTGGGAGGCCACTGACTGGAAGTCCTGTTCAAATACAGAACAGGTGAGGGAGGTTTTCCAAATCTAAGAGGTTAAAATAGTGCCCAGGAACAGATAAACTGATTGGGAAGAAAGAAAAAATATACTATGTAAAGATGTTGCTTTCAGTAGCTGGGGAAACTCTGCCTTTTTTTGGTGTTTTTTATTTTACCTGGCTGCACTTGGCTCTTCTTGCCAGCTGCTCTCTTGTATCCCAGCAGCATTTCTGGCCTCTGGGTGTTCCCCTTTCCCAGCCTGCTCCTGCTTTGGCTACTGGATCCAAAGGGAGGCATCACCTTTGGAAGCAGCATCACTCAGCAAATATTTGTTGTGTTACATCACAGACGAGGGGGAAGGTTTGAAGGGAGAACACAGAATCCTGTGGAAACGGTTCCCATGTGCACCTGTACCACCCCAGGGTTTTACTCAACTTCTCCTCACTCTAGCACAAATAATTATAACACAATTTTACAGTGGAAGTATCAGACCTTTATTCAGTCTGGCTTTTTTAGCTGTAACTCTGTTATGGCAAAAGATCCCAAACTCTCTCGTTTAGATGTGACCTCTGAGTGAAGAGATGATTTTGAATTCCATTTTGAAAAACTTCTGAAAGGGCCATGTGAGCAGCACTTTGCCTTTAAAGCTCAGGTTTCTTTTTAGAGACAAAGAACATTTAGGTGCTGAAGGATCGTGTAAAATCCCTGTGGAAGTTCATGTTTGGAGGTGCTGGATAAATCAGAGTCATTCTGCAATTCCTGTTCCTTTGTACAACAGCCCAAACCAAGACCTTGGGGCTGAAGTTGTGAAGCGGTCTGAAAAGATGGAGCTGGATTCAGATCCAGATCTGAATTTCCTAGTGGTTGCCTGTCTTCCATCTGTTTGTATTTGGATGTCTCTTAGGATATAAGCAGCAGTTCTGGAGTGTCACACATGAATAAAGTGGATAATTATAAAATTAAAAGATATAACGTGCTTCTAAGGGAGATAAGACTACAATTAAAGAGTATAAACAAAGCTGAGTCTGATGTTCAGACTGATATATTTATTCATTAAATGTAATAACATAAACAAGACTATTAACTGTCATATTTTAATGATACTGTACCCTGCAAAACGTACTCAGGAAAAAGTCCTATTGACTTCAATAGCAATGCCACATAAATTTAAATCATGGCTGCAGTAAAACAAAATGTCATTGTTCTTACTGAAGATTATTTGTTGTAAATATCCCAAAATGTTAAAAAACCGTAAACCCGTAACTCACTGAACTGAGGCTGAGCTCAAATGTTTTATCTGAAAATCTGAAGGAAGCCAGTAGGCAATGCAGAAACCTGTTCCCCAGATAACTGAAATTCAGTATTCCCGAAAGGGAAAAACAGCCAGGCAAAGCTACTGTCTATCCCATGTCTTTCTGGAAAATACTGGACATATTTTTGCCCAGGAGATGGCAAAAAATGGGCAAATGTCACTTCATATCAGCAGTGTTAAGATCAGATTCTGACCTTTTTAAATATTGTTAACAGTCAGCAAGAGAGGAAGCCTTACAGCAAAAATTTCTATCTGGAAAATATGCAATAACTTGCTTGGGGTATGCAAAAAGCCAGTCTGGAAGGAGAAAAAGGGTTTCAAGAATTCTCCCTTGCTGCAACAGCATCAGTGCCAAGAAGATGTAAAATGGGGCCACATGGAGTCACAACAATTCATCCCCTCTGCATCCCCTGCCCATGCAGGGCACCAGGCAGGGCAGAGGCAGCTCTGGTGTGAGCAGCACAAACTGAGGTGACCTTCCAAGGGGCCTCAGCCCAAGTGTGTGACCTGCACTGAACTGTGAGTGATGATGTCAAATGTTTGCTCGCAGGATCCCTGATTAAATTCGCTGGCGTTCGCCGCACGCTCAGCGTCACTTGAAGTGCCGAGAAAACGAGCGCTCACTGTGCCATGACAAAGGCCATTGGTTGCCTCTTTACTGAGCCTGATACATATGGTGAAAACATATTGACTAATTACTTGCCATTTTCAAAAACTGAAACCACTCCAAAGCCAGGCCCAGGATAATAGAACAAGATAGAGAACGGAGAATAAGGACTGGGAGAACAGGGAGGGGGAAGAGCCCAATGCTGTGACTGCTCATCCCTTATTCAACATCTGCTTTGAAATATGCAGAGGAACAACATCTCCCTGCTCCAAACTGCTTAATGAAAACTGGGAAATTAATGCACCTGATTAGTACAGCTGTTCAAAACAGAGGCTGGCTGAAGTTCACAGACAGAATCAGACGCAGCCTGCTCCCACACAGGAGCACCACAAGGCTGGGATTCAGCTCAGTTTCCCAGGATTCTGGGAAGGATTCTTTCAGAATTCTTTCCAGGATTCTCTCTCCCAGAGAGGCAGGGAGAGCCCTGAGCCATGGTGATGAGGCTCTTTGATTAAAGATGGATTGAAGAGTGGTGTGGAGAGCAAGGCACTGAGACACAATTCCCATTTTGGCTTTCCAAACACAAGCAGTCCCTCCCAGCACAGCCCCTGACAGGATCCCCCAGCACAGCCTTCACAGGAGCCTTTTTAGTGCCACCTCACTGCCAACACCTCCGAGCCCTGACAAACCAGTCCACTCAGCTGATGAGGAATCCTCCCTAAGTAGTGGGACGAACGTTTGACAAGTTAATTTCAAGGTAGCTCAAGGAGTAGAAGCAACGGAGAGCTACACAACTGTAAAAAAAGAGAAATGTTGCTGGATAAATTCTGCCAGTAATGGATGTGTTACAGAAAATACACTTAAAATTCAAGCTCTTTGTATTAGAAGACAGGCTCTTTGGTTTCCAAGTAGGAATTGTGAGGGCTCACTGGAGCTGGGGTTAACAGGAGTACAATTACTGCTATTAGAGTTTTATGATTATGAAACTTATGCTCCTGTATCCCCAATTTAGAAATAATAGGAAATGCTAGGGATGACTTTTATAAAATCAAGACAATTTATATAGGAAAAAAAATCAATAATTATTCCCTTTTATTTTTCCTTTAAATCATCCAGATAATAGAAATCAGAGACCTGAATAGGATGCCTAAAGTTAATGGCATTATTAGACAGAGAAAAAAGGAGGAGTGATCAAAAGTTTGACCCATTTACCAAAAAGTTCACAGTCTGTAGAATCTTGCTATTCTACCCGTTGTTATTTTTTTTTAAATTCAAGATAACTCTCAAACCATGTTTGGAGGTTAGATGTAGTCTTAAGCAGACTCAGAGCAATTTTCTATTACATTTCTATTATGTGAGAGAGAGTTGCTATTTTAGAAAGACAGATAATCTGATATCTTTCATAAAAGTTTCAGAAGAAGTTTCATTTTCCAGCTTATAAACTAAAAATAAAACACTTGAAATGATTGATTTTCCTTTAAGGCAACTGTGGAGCCTGAGTTGATAACACCACTGGTCAAGTCCTAGTAAAACTCCTGGAAGAATTCCCAGCATTTTGAACAGGACCAGATATTGTTCATGTTGTTTTTCATTCCTGTTCTAAGGCAAAAACTTGGGTAGATCATCACAATTTTGCCCCCGTTGCATAAATATGAAGGTTTGACAGACTGGCTGCTCTCCAGGGAGTGGGGAGAGCTTTGTTCCACTGACTTTTTAACAGGAGTTTGCAAGCTTTCAAATCCTGCAGGTGTGAAAGGTGTGTGCTTTCCCTGCTGTGCTGGAGTTCCACCTCAACTTTCCCCAGAAGCCTGGGGAAACAGCTCAATTCTAAATAAAGGCAATGAACAGAAATCCAATTTTTTTTTTCCGTTTTGTTCAAGCCATTCCCAGGGCAGTGGAGCCTTCCCTGGGCAGCCGAGGAGCAGCTCCCTGTCCCGGGGGAAGCAGGAATGGTCCATCAGTAGGAAATAACAACTTCTTTTAATGCCTTTATTCTTTCCAAACAGGTTTTGTTTAAATTTCCTGGCAGTTTCCCATCAGAGTGCACCCTGATGGATCCCTGAGTGCCGTGTGGGAGGGAAAGGGAGCTGGGATAACGCTGGCATGGGAAGTTCCTTTGGATGCTCCATTCCCTCCTGGAGCATCCACAATTTTCCTGGTGTTTAATCCTCGGTACAGCCTTCGCTGCCTTGTCTGCAAAACTGCTCAGCACAGCCAACTCAGGGAGTGCCTGCCATGCCTGAGAGTGGCACACAATGGGCTGGGAATGCCCGAGATGCTTCCCACTCCTGCTTTTCCTATCGCTGAGCACAGCCCATCACTCGTGTCACAAGCAGGGGCTGGGAGGAAAGGCCAGTGCATTAAGACAGCACATAATTGTCATCTCTGAGTTTCTGACATTAATCGTTTTACTTAAAGAAGCCAGTGGAATGTTTTGGTTTTTTTGGTCCCCTCCACCTCAAGTGACAACACCCAGGAGATAGTCTGGGTACAAAAATCATAAAAATAAATTAAAAAAAAAAAAAAAGACTCAAATTTTTTTGCTAATTAAAAGTAATGTGTTTTCCCATTTTTTGGCAATTTGATAACACAAAACACTTACTTGGGGGCCACAGGGGGAAACAAACTGAGACGGATAAAAAATGTTTTGTGTTCATCCAAGCAAGACTATGTTAATGCACATTATCCCATTAATGCACATCAACATCGGGAATAAGCGCGCCAATGCAAGCAAGAAGCATACACTTATCATCATTTGATAACATGTTTAATGACAGATTGACGGTTGATTTGCAAATGTGAACTGGCATCAATGTTGCTAACTTCAGCTTCTGCCGCCTCCTCTGCTATGCCAGCATATTTATGTGCATAATTTGATTTCGCAGCCACACTGTTAGTACATTTTTAATATTAACTATGCAAGAACAGACAGCCGAACTTAAGTTGCACTGATGGTTTGAGTTCATTAGATTGAAAAAGATGGGCAATGCTGACAAAGATGGAGATGGCAGCACAACATCAAAGAGGCAACACTTAACAAACACACTCCATTTTGAACAAACCGAACTAACACATTTCATGTTGTCGGCTGCAGCAGAGCCCTTATGTACAACAGCAAGGAAAAAATATGCTCCTGCCCTGGGCATGCTGACAGCAGCTCTGCGAGCAGCTCAGCAGGCCCCTGGCCACAGAGCTGTGAGATATTTCACTCATCCTCTGCAGGTAAAGGGCTGATTCTGAGCTGATGGCCAAGTGACAACAGCAGAACTCCGCGCTGGAGTTGCTCCTGATTTACACCGGGGTGAGGCAGAGCCCGTCCCCATCTCCTCCCAGCACTGGCTTTCCACAGCTGGGATTCTTTATGATGAATAATAAAGAGATTTTGCTGAGAGCTCTTGCAGGAGCAGAACTGAAGTTCAGAGCCCCAGGGCCTCAGGCTGTGGGGGTGGGATGTCCTTCCCATGTCGGACACTCCTGGTGACTGCCTCTCCTTTGGTGATCCTGGGCAATTCAGTTCTGCTCTGGAGAGAACACGTAGCAATGAGCTGGGAGGAGAATATTTCATCCTCTGCTCACATTAATGTCTGAGCATATACTGCATCTAGTATGAATTTGCTTGTTGTACTGCAATATATAATAAATTTGAGGCAGTAGCTTTATGGAGCACGTTGCAATTTTCAATTTTATGCTACAAACTGACCATCCGCAGGATTCTGACTGTATAACCCGAGCCACTGCGTGCAGGATGTAACATCAGCACCTCTGAAGCACAGGTAAACCATGATTTAGACACACAATTAGGTGGACCAGGTCCTCAGCAATTCTCAGCTGCCTGAATTACTGCTGAACAGCCTAATAAACATATAGCACATAGGCCCCTGCTCTGCAGAGCTTTTAAGAATGTTCTTAAGTTTGTCCCTAATCAGCAAAGCAACTCTTACAATTGCTGTTACTCAGAGATTACTCCTGGACCAGAATCCTGTGGTGCTTGGACCCCCATGGAGTACTGGACAAGGCCAGGGCCATTAGGAAGCAGTGATTAAATAATCAGCATAAAGTGCTGATTATTGAATTTAATCCTGGAAACATTTGCCAGGGTGGAACCCTGAGCAAGGGAGCAGGAAAGGGCCTTCATCAATCTCAACCAGGCAGCAGCAGGAGGATTCCTGGTACCCCTGTCCTGCTGGCAGCTCCTGAGCAAAAGCCTCTGCCAGGATGCTGCCCTGGTCTAGCTGGAAGAACTGCTTCTTTTATTGTCTGCTGTGAAAGAAACTTGGGGCTTTCATTCAGTAAAACCTCTTGTGGAGGTTGTGCTCTTTTTGCACAGAGACCTGCATTGGAGGGAGAACTAATCCTAATTCCTGGATATTTGGCTCAAGAAGTTGTTAAGCAGCTCCAGTGGCTGGTGCTGTACAGGCCCCCCAAAAAGAGGAATATCTGAGCAATACCCTGGACACCCCTGGCACGTGTGTAGTTGGCTGTTTCTGACTCTGTTGGTGCATTAGGGTCTGCCCCCCACAGCAGACAGGCAGCTGTGAAGGTGCTGTACTGAGTGCAAGAGGATCTCTCAGAAAGGCACCAAATCACTTCCACCAACACAGGGCACCAGCTAGATCTCGCTCATCCTAGTGAGGACACAGGAGATCTCAGAAGCTTTCTAAAGAGTGAAGGAACTAGAAAAAAGTAAAGGAAAAAAAGGGCCAGCAGAGACAAGTGCAAGAATGAGGCCATGCTCAGTTTATTTTGTTGTCTTTAAAGATAACACCAGATTATCAGTGGGCGGCTCAGAGAGGCACAGGAGCAGCAGGGTGAGCCCTGTGAGCTGAGCAGCAGAGGAGGAGCTGGTCAGCCCCTAGCCAGCCTCGATAACTGTCCTGTTAACAGCCTCCTGCTGCCTCCTCCTCACCTGGGCTGGAGCCACAACTGGGAATGAAGCAATTGGGAATAAAACCTCATCCCGGGGAGAGGAGCTGCGGTCACTGCTCCCGCAGGGTGGTGGCACAGCCAAAGGGACGAGAGCTGTCTGCAGCTGTGGGAGGCTGCCCAGCCCAGCCCTGGCCCAGCAGGACCCTGATGTGTGCTGGCACTGCAGGGAGGGCTCTGCAAGAGTTTCCAGCTCCACATTTTCTCTCAGGGCTGCCCCAGCTGCTGCTGTGCCTGTGCACTCCTAGCACTGGCTGTGGGGAGCTGCAGAGGACAGAGTGAGAGTGTGACACAGTTGGAGGGACCTTTCCTTTTCTCAAGTCACAATTATCTCTGCTACCACATTTGTGTCCTCGCTCTTGTCTCGATTTAAGTAAGTTACAATTCTCCCACTCTTGTTACTGAGTAGATGCAGATGCCACTTTGTTCCGTGTGATTTATAGCCAGTAGCTAATGTTCAGTTATAATTCCCCATTTTAGACATGAAAAATAGCCTGTAATGCTCAACACAAGGGCCTCTGAACAATGATATATAATTTAAAAATTAACACGAGGACAGAGGAGCCACGGGATTTTGAACTAGGGACTCTCTCATTCAAAGGTTAAATCTCTACAAGGTGAGCTAAAGGAATTAGTTGAATTATTAAGTAAATGCCTCTGTTCTATTTTCCCAGCACATTAGCTGTTGCAGCCTTTTCCAGTTCAGTTGTGTTCTGCCCCAGCATGTTCAAAGTGCAAATGCTCGTGGCACTGTGTTCACACATTTGCTTTTTTTCAATGTCAAACAAACTGGAGCTGTTCAGAGCCAAAGGTCAAAGTGGAGGGTCCTTAAGGAAATCTCCTGGGAAATGATGTGATTGCTCTCATGTCTTTATTGTGTATAAAATCAGGCTTCATACATGGCTCGTCCTTTCCAAGCATCTTAAAGCTATAAATGAGTCATGACTCATTCTTGCAACACCTAAGTTATGTAAGTGGTCTTGCTAATTTACTGGAATATCTCGCATAACTAATCATTTCCAGGATCAAACTCTGAGGCCTTGGGAACCTCTGATCTATGCAGAGCTCCTTTAGAAACAGAGACATTAAATCCCAGCCTCACACAATGAGGCAAAAGCTGAACAGGGAACAGAAACTGCATCACCCGACTGGCTCTGCCAAAGTCAAGCCATAAACCCCTCTTTTGGCAAAGCTCAGCAGCTCAGAAAACTCAGGGAGTGTGGACAGGGAGAAGAGCTTGGCTCTGGGGAGCTTTGGGAGGTGGCATTCCTTTCCTGCCTGCTTTCTGTTCCCAGTGAGGTGCACTCATCTCCTCGGTGGCTCCTGCTGCACTTTGCTTAATGGTCTCGCTCCAGCATTAAATATTATATTTATGGATTACAAATTTATTGACATTTGACATTTGCATCAGCTTTCACCTGATCAACAGGAGCTCTGACTGCCAAAGGGAGTTATTATGGAAGATTTCAACAGCCATGGGAATGCCAAAAATGTCATTAAATCATATCAGAAAAACAATGTGTTCATAGCATTCATACATTTAGTCTTGCCAGTAAATCTTCTGGTTGATGCTTGGACCACCTACTGATGATACTCAAAGAAAAGGAGAAACAGGGAGAATCGAAGAGATGAATTAAATTAAAACCAAATGACATGACGCCTGGCACAGTGGGATCTTTAATTTTCTACTCTATGAATCCAGAATAAGCAAAAAAAGCAAAACAAAGCACAGTGGCTTGACTTTCTCTGAGTGAATTCCCTCCATACAGGCAGGGCTTAACTAAATAATCCTGAGTAATGTGTGCACCCCACATTATTGCATGAGATTTGTATGTGGGAGGTGCAGGATTCAGAAAACATATGGCACATGGAAAACAAATGACAGGGTGTGCTTTTACACTCGTGCTGGCTATACTTATCACTCTTGTTGATATTTTTTTCCAGACG
Source organism: Peucedramus taeniatus (assembly GCA_013400575.1). Lineage (NCBI taxonomy): Eukaryota > Metazoa > Chordata > Aves > Passeriformes > Fringillidae > Peucedramus > Peucedramus taeniatus. The sequence goes on along the minus strand of WBNO01027744.1, from coordinate 1,029,004 downwards.
TGAAATATGAATGTAGGAACTTTCACCTTAATCTCATTGGAAAATTATCCAGAGGTATTTTTTTGTGCATTTGTGATTTACAGGAGGCCACCACATAATTCCTGGGAGTACAGACAATGTTTTAAAGAACACTGATCAAATAAACACAATTACCTCCCTCATAGTTTTTTCCTTGGATGACAAACCTAGGTCTTGCACCAAAAGAACAGCAAGGCCAACAGATGAGGGCTCCATGGAATTAGGGAGGGAAGTGAGTTGCTGGTCTGGAGCCCACCCACAGCCTGTCTGTGCCTGACCAGTGTAGGGTGAGCTCCACTGGAGGCTGATCCTGAGCTGGGCAAGCATGAAGGAAGTTTTGAGCTTGCCCTTTGAGTTGTCTGGTGGAAGAGCAGCGTGTTCACCTCACACAAACACAGGCAGAAACAGGCCATGGTCATATCCCAGAGGGAATCTTCTGTGGTGTGCCTTGGGATGTAGGTGAAGAGGTGGGGAGAAAGAAATGGCAGTGTCTTTAATGTAAGGAAAGTGGGCAGCCATGAGGACACAGTTCCAGTGAGATAGGTGCCAGCAGCTTGTCTTGGCCCCCCAAAAGAGTTGTGTGGTGTAGCCACTGCTGTGCTCGGAGCACTGACAGCAGAGGTGGAATGAAGAGTTCCAAAGGCACTCGGGGAATGGGGCAGAGATGTTCTCCCAAGCCTTGGCTGGAAACAAGACAGAGATGGAGCTGGATGGAGATATTGATGGGCAGCCACACCAGGGCACCACTGCCATGGGCTGGATAGACAGCCCCAGGTCACCGGTGTTGTTCGTGGTACAGACTTGTGGGAGTCAGAAATGGGGAGTGTTGGTGAGTTTGCATTAAATGACTGAAACCAGCAGCTTCCCATTGGAGTTGGAACAGTTCTCCCAGAGGAGAGGACAAACCCACCCTGTCTGCACAGAGTGCAGTGAGCATCCCTTGTCTCTGAGCCCCGGGATCCTCTGCAGTTCTGGCTTCCCAAAGGAGGAATTCCTTCTCCTTCTTCCACGCCCCCTCTGCTGTGGAACAGCACGGAGCAAACGGTCCTGGCTGGCCTGAGGAAAGGCTGGTGAAGGCAGGCAGAACCTGCCCTGCACAGAGCACTCTGAGCTTGGTCTGACACAGCTGCTGCAGGGGAACAACCACATCAAAGCCACTCCAGCCACCTCTCCTTTCCTTTCAAAAATGTCACTGCAGCACCCTCCGCTTTCTGAAACAATGTTTATCATTGCTCTTCGATTGTCTGGGACAATAAATGGTTAGAAATGAGCATATATCACCAGGAAATCTCTGCCTGCCCCTTCCCCCAAGCAGTGTCATAAAAACGTACAAATTCACATTAATAATGAAGTGCATTTCCCCGAGAAGCCACTGTGTATCTCAGGGAGAGCAGGCAAGGTGGCAGTTGCTGCAGAGTTTCCTATTAAAGAGCAGAGCAAATACTCATAAATCTGATGAGGGGCCAAAGCACATGTTAGGGCTGTCTCCCTCTTAATGGAACCTTTTCTGAAATGAAAAAAATATATATCTTGATACATTCAGGGTATTCATTAGACATGACAACCTCCTCCACTCCCCATGGCTCCCTCCCTCCCTCCTGCTTGGACTGACCCCCGGCAGAAGAGCTGAGTGCTGGCAGGGAGGGATTTTGGAGGGGAGGAGGAACTGTTTGCTTTTAATAAAGGGATTGTGTAAATTTACTACAATGGACAAGTTCCCTCGTGGCTCTGTGTGTCCCTCCTTCCCTCGCTGCAGCCATTCCCAATGTGTGCCCCCTCTTGGGTGATCTGCCATTCCCCACAGCCTGTCCATCCAGGGAATGGGAGCAGGATCCCTCTGGCAGGAGACCTCTCCTGCCCCCTCACACCTTGGAGGGCTCAGCCACCTCTTTCTCCTGGGAGCACAGGATTCTCCAGGCAAGGCAGGCAGCAGGGTGAGGATCAGCACCCCCGGCTCTCTCAGGGCTGGGATTTTGCTGTCTGCTGTTGTGTTTGATGTTACCCCAGCTGGACACCCTGTGGAGGGTGAGATACTCTTGGAGAAGAACCACAGTCCCATGGAAGCCCGAGCTCTGTGCTGGGGGTTGTGTCCCAACCCTTTCCCCCTCCACAGGGAGGGTCCTGGGCTGGAGCTGCACTGCTGCAAATCCTGCTTGGATATTTGTGGAACCCAGTGAAAGGCCTGATCCCTCCTCTCAACAGACCCTGCCTGGATGCACAAACACACCCAGCTCCAAACTGAGATGGGAAGAGACGGCAGAATGAGTCCTGAAGACTACAGCTTAATAATCATGAATTATCTGTTCATTATCCCAATAAATAGTGAAAAATCTCTTCCTCCTTTCCTCCTCCCATAAAGCCATATCTATAATTTTCCTCATTTTCCATCTGTGCTCCATCATATTTGCACTGAGTGATCATCCTGCTAAATTACATTATTTTTATTGAAAGGTGCTTTGGAGGGCTGGATACTGTTCACGTCTTTTCCTTTTGTTATTGATCTTTGTGATTTGATTCCTGAGGTGTAAAATGTATAAATAAGACTCAGGTACCCTTCCTTTGAAATCTCACCTGGTAGAAATGTTCTTCTATAGATTATGAAGGCTGTAGCATTTAATAATATCAGGCACAGCAAGGAGAAGGCAAGATTTTGATGTCCTTATGAATAGTGAATGCTGGAGGAGGCTGGCACTGTTCAAGGTCAGTTAAAATCTGCTCAAAAGTTGCTGTTTCTTTGTGAGCAGAGGAGTTCCTGCCTTGGAACTGCCAGATGCAATGTGTTTGTAGAGAGCCCGGGAACAATGTGGGTTGACCCAGCGGGTTGGAAGCTCAAATGTAATGTTAAATAATACTGATCTTAATAACAACCTGCAAAACCTTCCTGAAAAGCCAGGAAATCTGCACGGATCCATCGGTGCTGCCACAGTCTGATGGATCATCTGGCCTGACCCTGCTCTCAGGGAAGCCAAGAACACACTATTATTGGGTTTACAGGGATGATGGCTAGACTGAAAAAATGCCATCCAAGAAAATTTTGAAGATTTAAAAATGTTCAATTAAAAAAAAAAAAAATCTTGTGGATCTACCACTTCAGGGAAACAGTGATAAATTTCGAAGGATTAAGAGAACTGAGGCTTCACCAGGACAGGATTTTGTTGAGGGAGGGCTGATGGTTTGGAGGTAGTTTCTTGCTTCAGAAGGATTTTGCTTCAGCAAAAAGGCCAGCCTGTTTCTTTTCCTAGCTCTGTCTCCTCTCATTCATATTTATCCTGTTTATCCCAAAAAAATCTATTTTAAATGGAACTACCCCACAGACTTTTTCTTCCCATTAAGAAGCCATCATTTTCCAAAGAGATGGTGTCAGAAAAATCCCATTTGAATGGAATAATCAAGACTTCCATGGGATGAACCCTCTTTTTCTGGCTGATGAGATGGAGAGCAGAGCCCTTGGTTTTGCTGGTAAATTCTGCTTATGAAATTGTGGTGACACCACTGCAGGCAGGCACATCCCAGCATGTCTGATTCTCCTGGAAGGGTCTCTCAGCTTCTAATATTTGTTGCTAAGAAGAAATGGAAGTTGAAGAGCAAGCTAATATCTCTAAAATAGACTTTTGGACCACTGATTCACACAATTGTCCTTGACCACATAACAGCCATATTGGCTAAGAGTGGAACATGATCAGAGCAGCTCCTACTGCTTCAGAGGAATGAGAAAATAAAATCCAGAGAAGAAAAAAATCTTCTATTTTGGTATACTTAACACATACAGTTATCTACATGTCCTATATATCATTTAACAAATTGCTTTGCAATTCTTACAGGGCGTGGTATAATGACTGATTTAAAATCACTGCATTGCTTAAACTGCATTGTTCTTCATCAAGTTGAGTCATTTTTATGTGAAGTGTCAAGCTCTCTAACAAATAACTGCTGCCAGACAAATCAAGTTCCTCATCTTAAAGCTACGGCTAAATAGTTTATAGCTTTAATCTGCTCACTGAGGTGTGCAGTCTATGACAGTAATTATAAATGCAAGGAGAAATTATAGCTGAATGCTTTAACTGCATTAGGAGCCATTTGATGAACAATCATGATTGCCTGCTCATTTTCAACAATAGAGGGCAAGTTAGTGTCAGTGCATTAGAGGATTTTCAGTTCTGCTCTGCTCTTTCTTCCATTTACCACAGAATGTCAGTTGTCTCCTATAAAGTAGAAAAAAAAGTGCCGCAGAAGCTTTAAACTTGATGGTTAAAAAAAGACAAAGGAGGAAACAGAGAGAAAAACTGTTTATCATTATGACTCTTTTTTTTTTGTTTTGCAGCAGCCTTACTTTCAAATTAGTTCATCTCAGGTAGCTGCCTGTTTGCTTATCGGGGTCTTTTGAAACAGAAATCTCCCCAGTCAGGTTGGTTAATTTGACTTTATGGAGATTTATTTCTATCAAAAGTTGGAGCCAAGGCCACAGAGAGCCTCAGATAGTGGCCAGTTCTTAGCCAATCCCATCTTGCTCTAAAGTGAGAAATACAATTCTACCCTGCCTTTTTCCTCAGAACAACATAAAAATTCTAATTCATTTGAAGAAATGAACAAATGTTCTTCAAGGTACAAGTCAACATAGAAATTACTTCTAATTAAAGCCGTGTTTCCTAATGTTCATGGGTTTTCTATGAAGAATAGCAATAAAAACAAATTTGAAGTGGGTTAAATGAAAGAGAATAGAGATGTCTGATTGTTGTATATTACACACAATCTTACTTTATATTACTAAACCCATATCACTTAGAAGAATTCAGGAAAACACCAAAGATGACTATAAAAGAGATATACATATCTTTTTACATTTAAGAAGAATTTATAGCAAATTTCTTATAAACAGCCTCACAGAGGTCTTAAAAATAAATCCATACCCATAACACATTTTTCTACAGTACTAACCCAGATTATTCATTTATATTTTTAATGATAGCTAACATTTGACAATATAACCTCTACTAGTAAATGCCATTGAAATATAAAGTACTTTATGTATTTCTATACTTCAAGTACTCTTTCCACTGTTTTATTTCCATTTATTTCAATCTATATTCTCAATTTTTATGCCTATTTCACTGCAATATTGCCTGCAAGAAAGAAACACAAATGCATGTGTGTGTTTTAAGGATCTCAGCTTTATATTTCTCCTTTCTAAATACTCTGCTCCCCTCTGTTATTATTCAAATGTATACTGGATCTTAAAAATAACATGGTAAGAGTAAGTAAACTCTGAAAATCCCTGTTATTTGATTTAGTCTCCTTGCAGATTTCTGAAGAATCCATATGAATAAACTCTGGCCTCCCCACTCCCAACCTCGTCAGAACTTCAGGGAGGCTTTTGGCTCCGAAACTGTAATAAAATCTTTACAATGCCATCCCAAATACCCCATCATTTCAGACAATTTGTGCTATCATGCATACCAACTGAAATTATAGCTCCAGATAACAGTGCTATCACTCTGTCATTGCAATTTAAATCTATTTTTTCAAAGGTAAGATACAACCTGCATCTTGATATAAATTAGAAATGGATGAGTATTACGAGGACAGCAATTTTTCGGCATCCAGAGGCAGGAAGGACAGTCCCTTATTTATGTAGTTACACATCACCTGAATAATATGTCTCCATGCAGGTTATTACAATGCAGAAACCACTTTTTTTTTTCCCCTTGGAGATTTTTTTTCTCCCCCTTTGTATTTGTTCCTCCAATCCTCAGCAACAGTAACGTGTTTACAAAGGTGGGTGTTTGGTTTGCCTCTGAGTAATAACACGGTGCTTTCAAGACCAAATCTGAAACATTTGTCACACATTAAGCCATGAATGTGCCAAAATAACTATTGTATTAATTTATCTGGCAGATAGCTTTTGTTTGATAGTCCCCAAATTATTGGTTTGCTCTGATATCTCTTGTGTGAAAACTATGAATGGCAGAGTCTTAATAATCATTAAGTGGTGGGGAAGGAAACAAAGTATGGGGTGTTTATCCCTACCCAGTCTCTCAGGGGTGTTGATTTGGAGTGGCCAGGTAAACAAGCAGCATTCTAATGTTGGGTTAAAGTGCCCAAATAGATACTTTAGGGTATTAGCCCTATTTAGAAAACAAACTCCTCTGGAGTGAGACGGAATTTTGCTGGCTAAAATATGCAGGAAGCATAAATCTCCTCCAGTGCAGACAGCATGTACAAGATGTATGCAAAACTTAAATCTTACTGCACTTGAACACTGACATTATACTCCATGGCAATAGCTTACAGTTCCAGCCCAAAGTAACCCCTTGATCAGTGATTTAAATTATTCAAAAGTAGCATTTTTAATGGAGCTTAAGTGACACAGAGCCCTCGTGCTGGCTTTGGCAGCAGAAAGTGTCTCTTAAAACATGAATATTTGTAGCAAACAAATGGAAATCTTCCCCCAAATGGGGACTGAGCCCTGTCCCCTGAATCAGCCACAAAGGATGGCCACAAAGCCTGGTGGCAACTTGCAGCACATTTTTAATTTTCACCATCTGACAAATTCATTTTCTGAATGTTATTCAAGTAATGAACACCTTGGAGACAACCTGGATCTGCACATGGTTGTTCTGTGAACACAAGCAGAGCCTGAGTCTGCTGGAGGAATTGCTGGGAACAACTAAACAGAGCCCTCCTGGAAAAAAACTGGTTAGAACAAAAAACTTCTATTTGGACTTTTAGTTGATGTTCTGCATATTTATTTCAATCAAGAATATTCAAGTTTGTGAATCAAGTAAAATTAAAAATGCAAAAATGGTGTGGCATCTGAATATTACATTACATGTTATAAACATTGGTTGTGGCAACTGGTGTATTTTGCAGCAAAAAAATAGCAACACTAACGCAGCAGTATCCTACTAACAGGTCTTGGAAATATTAAGCTTGTAAAAAATCTCAGTTAAGCAGTAACTCCCCCAGGTTATACGAGAACTTGCACTGAAGTCAGTGATGTTTATGGATTGACTTCCACCAACACGAAGCAAAATATAATCAAACATCTTAAAGATTAAAAAAGGAATGATGGAGAGAGAGGTTAAAATGATGTGACAAAAAAGGCCACTCACAGTAGCAAGTGTTTAAGTAAGTGTAAAATATTAAAATATTTTACAAAACTGAACATCCAAATATCAACAGAAGAATAACTGAACTTCTAGATAGGAACTTTTCAGACTTATTTGTAGATTCTCGAGGCTATGTTTGAGATTATGAGAAACTTGGAATAATTGAGATTTTGCTAATTTGACTTCTGAATTTTCTTCTTTTTCCCCATCCAAATCAGATTTATTGGTGTGCTAGCACTGAGTGAGGTAATAACCTTTTGGGTTTCAGTGCTCTTTATCTGCTTTTTTCCATTCTCACTGCAAAGAGTAGCACTTAGTTCTTGCATTCCACACAGAAGTGCAGTGGATGTGAAATGATTTATTCTTAGGAACAAAAGAGAAATGGGCAAACAGCTATTTTGCAAATAACGAGCAGCAACATTTCTCTCTAGGGCAGTGTGGGTTTGCATTGACCAAGCTCTCTTCCTGAAAACGTTATAAAATGGATGTGTACATGCGAGGGAGGAGCGGCGCAGCATACACGATGCATTTTATACTGTTTTCCTACTTTTACCAAAGCACGGAGCCTGACGGAGCCTCCTGGAAATGCTGAAATGAAAACTCACTATAGAGCATGCATACCTTAAGAGTTATTCTTCATCCACTTCTGCTACAAATTGTGAATGGTGTTCTGGTGACTTGCTGTGTGTTTTGCTTAGATGAAGTTTTACTGCATGTTTGCTCGCAAATGTCCGACAGCACAACTTACATTTGAACTTAGAGTCTGTGTCCTCTTCTCCAGCTATTGTTTCAGGAGATCTTTGAACTGAAACTCTGGAGATTTCTTGCTCTACCTTGGTTTGCTGCTCCACAGCCAGCCTGTTCATGTCTTTCATTTGGAAACCTAGGTGGGATTCTAAGTGGCTAATGTAAGTAGAGGGGGTTCGGAACTGAGATGCACAGTCGCTGCAATAAAAGACTGGATGTCCTTTGTCCATGTTTTTCAAAAACTTTGTTCCTCCGGTTTTCCTAAGTTGATACTTGACATTTGCCAACCAGTGGCTGATGGTGGTCATCGACAGTCCAGTGAATTTGGAAATCTGCATGCGCTCTTGCGGGCCTAGATCTGATAATAAATATTTACCTTCAGATGTCTGGAAGAGGCTGGAAGCAAACTGAGCTTGCAAAATGAGGAGATGCTGAGGGTTCCAGTTTGACTGCCTGCCCTTCCTTTTATGCAGAGTGGAGACTTCCGTGGAGACGTCCTCGAAGCGTCGGACATCAATTTCCAACTTCATGGACGGGATCCTTGAGGATGCAGCAGGTTTTGGTGTTGTAGCTTTGGGAAGAACTTTGACCATGTCGGCAATGTCAGACAGAGCGTGCTTTTGAGGTGGAGAAGTACAAGATTGTGCTTGAGCTGACTCAGCTTTCTTGCCTTTGGATTTGGTCAGGTCAATAGGCTGATCATTGTTTTCAAACAAATAGTGCCTGGATACGCTTGCAGGTTTTGGTGGAGTTGGAGCAGGAGATAAAACTGGCTTCTCCATCATGTTTAGATTGGGTTTGTGGAACATGGAAATTGTGCTAGAGCTGGGGCTGCAGTTGGATTGAGGCTGTAAGGGCTCAGTGGCTTTGCCCAGGTGATTGTTCAGGACGGACTGCAGTGCGCTCAGGGGGTTCACACAGGGCAGCTCCGAGGAATGGTTGGCAGCGGCACAACCGTTACTGAGAGAAGCTGCTGGTGGCTCCTTGAGGACTGGCTTTTCTTTTCCACTGTCCTCTTTAATTTTGTCTTCTTCTTTCAAGGGACACGGTTCTGTCTTTTTTGGCTCCACAGAGGCTTCAGCTTTGAGGAGAGGTTCCCTCTCGCTCTGGCTGAGCGAGGCTGGCTCAGCCTGGACACCCTCCTTAGCATAGTCCTTTTGTACCTCCTCCTTGTCCTCAGCCTCCTTCTTCACTTGAGTGCACTGGCTCACATTTGCTGAGATAGGGACCAGAGGCATCACCTTCCACTTGGGCGCTATGGGCCTCAATTTATTGGTCATGGTTGGCCTGATTTGGAGCACCTGGGATCCCACAGGCAAGGATGGCTTGGCTCCCTCGGAGAGCTGGTAAGCTGCGTGGATGCTGGGATATGCACTCCAGCTGGGAGCTCCATTCTGAGCTTTATTGATGGCTGTCGTGACAGTGTTCTCCAAGGACTTTAAAATGTCCCCACCACCCTTTGAACCATCTTCTAAATCTTCTTCTCGGAGGTACTGGTATTTCATAGTGGGATCCAGGGGTTTCTGAAGAGTGTCTTCGTACTCCTCAGTTTTCATTGCTTTCTCATCTTTGTTTGCATCATCAGCTTTATCTTTTTTACTTTCTTTTTTAAGTTCAGAGGCAGGACCTATGCATTCTGCAGATGATTTACTGGTTGATTTTGAAACAGGGCTTTCACTGGCTGGTGCTTCAGACAGCGATTGCATTTTTTCCACAGCTAAAGGATCCAGAACAAGTTGTTTTCCTTTCTTTGAAGCTGAACTTGTGACTTTCAGGAAATGGCCAGTGACCATCATGTGGGTTGTGAGCTGCTGCAAGGTATCATGGGAGCTTCCACATTCCATACACTTCAAAATCTGGGATTTGCAGGCCTCGAACTGCCAGGTGTAGCTGGCCCCGTTCTGGTACCCGTAGCGGTTGTTGGAGGAGAGCTGCAGGTTCGCGTTCTTCTGAGGAGAGAAGGTGTCTGAGAAAGACCCTGTCGTGGAGTCAGGGGAGCAAGGCCTGTTCACATCAAACACACGTTTCTTGGCTGGAGTGACCATTTTTGAAGAAATGGTTGGTACCGGCTCCTTCAAAGGCACTTTTTGGTAATGTTTTGTTTTTATCATATGAACACTCAGATCTTGAAGGGAATCAAAAGAGTCACCACAGAACATACACTTCAGAACTTTTTGTGCATCTTCCTTGTCCATGTCCTGGAACGCCCTTTTCCGGGGCTTGGAGTAGCTGGTAGGTCTGTGCTTGTCCTTTTTGTGGTTGTCATCCTGGTAGTGCCCTGTCTCGTTCATGTGGACCGTGAGCTCTACCAAGGTGTCGTAGGCAGCGCTGCACTGCCGGCAGCGGAACCGGCTGGCGCCTGTGAACACAGTCCCACACATTTTGCTGCTCTGCCTGTAGAGCTGCACTGAGCTGAACAGGTTGGGCTTGGAGACAGGCCTGGAAGGTAAATTCTGCTGCAAGCTTTTGGACAGTGCATCTTGGTGCCAATCGAAATCAGCTTTGTTCCCTCCGTTCCTGTTGTCGCAACTCCTCTTTTCAGAGTTGGACAACTTGAAACCCAGCCCCAAGCCTGTCCAGTAAGAGTCCAACAGGATGTTGGCATAGACTGCTGTCATTTTATCCATGCAATCATGTGCTTCGCTCTGGGCTTTGGGGTGGGCACTGCTTTTGGGGTCCTGAGGCTCCCTGGAGCAGATGTTTTTGATATCTGCCACATGGTCACTACTGTCACTCAGTAGTGATTCGTTCTCCGCGTCCTGGTTGGATATGTGACTGACAGGGGAATTCTGGAAACTAAAGTTCCCTTTCTGCTCAGGACCCACTTCGTGCTCCTCATCTGTGCCAGTGTCATTGCTGCTCTGCAGTTGAGCAGTGGAGTTGTTGTCATCGTCATCTTCTTCCTCCTCCTTTATATCTTCCTCTTCCTTTAAATCTTCCTCTTGGACATAACCTGAAATGTAATGTCAATATATGAAATAACCTGTTAAAGGAGAATGTTACAGTTCCAGTTTTCTGCTTTCACTATGTATTTTCTTTACTGGATTTTGTTTTAATCTTTGACTATATTTTCTGTTAGTTCTGGAAGTTAAAAAAAGCCAAATGATGTCTCTTTTTTTGTGAAGGTTGCTGCATTTTGTTGGCAGATGATCATAATTCTTTATAACTGCCAGAGATCCCGAGTTAATAATTTTCCTGTCATAGGAGTATAATTCTAACTGTCCTGTAATGGGACAGTTGGAAAATTCATATGTAAGAATTTAAAGTTTATACTAAAAGCTTCAATTCTATGAAATTGTTTTTAGCCTCAGTGAGAGAAAGGGTTGAATTTGCAAGGAAGAGAAGAAAAATAAGTGCCCCAATCTTCCTGGTTCAGAGCATCATCTAGGTACAGTAACCTTTTGCCACTTGATCACCTAAAAATGCACTTTCGAATGTACACAAATAATTTATATGTCCAAATATAACATCTGAAAGTGTTAATAGGCATAAGTGAAACCCTCTTGTTTATAAAAGTAATGTACTGTGTACCATAAAAGCAAATTGTGCTTCAGTAAAATCCATAAATTTCAGGGCAAGAACCCTTGCAAGTTACAGAAGATTTGACAGAATCTGAAGTAGATTCTTCAGTAGACTGAAGTTGATTGTTAAACTGAACAAGTAGAAAAAATCCAGATGGATTTTATTTGGCAAATTAACTCTTCAATTACTATGATGAACTTGATTCTGGAAGAGTTTATTTATTTAGAATACAATTCCTTCCTGTTATCTGAAATTCATTTTGTGGCCGTTTGAGAACCTGGCTCACTTTGCTCCCTTGAATTTGGTACTCCTGACCCAAAGATAACCTTCTAGCAAATCCAGAGGAAAGTGTTCCTCCTTTCTGAGGGCCATCTGGACAAAGCTTTCATGCTCCAAACGATTTGCATGATCTGACCCCTTCCCACACATTTGCCATCAGGCCAAAGAGATGAACCAGAACCAGCTTTGGGTCACTGCACATTGGATTCTCCATTCCAGCACCAAGTCTTTGAGTGCTATTAACCCATTTTTTTCCAGGAGTTAAGTTTTCCTTTGGAAGGTACATATAGTAGTTTATTCCACACAAGAGCCTTTTGTCCTTCTCTAGGAAAAGCAGAAGTACCAGACATCTGCACATCCCCCACAATATGGATAAAATTTGCTGCTTAATTAGGCATTGACATGTTTACTATAACCTTTACAGAAGAGTAACTTGTGCTGAGGAATCCTCTTTTTTTTTTTTTTGGTGTCTGAGTAAGATACTGACACAATCTCACAAAAATGGGAGAAGTAACCAGTTCCAGTATCTCCAGAGAGTCTACAGGGAAGCCAGACAGGGATTCTCCATCAGGAACTGTAGTGACAGACAAGGAGGAATGGCTTCAAACTGACAGAGAGGAGGTTTAAATTAGATATTTGGAATAAATTCTTCCCTGTGAGGGTGCTGAGGCCCTGGCACAGGGTGCCCAGAGCAGCTGTGGCTGCCCCTGGATCCCTGGAAGTGCCCAAGGCCAGGCTGGATGGAGCTTGAGCACTCTGGGACAGTGGAAGGTGTCCCTGCCCATGGCAGGGGTGGCACTGGATTCTGTGACTCTGTGCAGAAAGCACCATCAAAATTTCACAAAACCATCAGTCACATCTGTGTTAATGGTTTAGGGGTTTGGGCAGCTTTAAAAACACATTTCAGTATCCTCCCTGTAAAAGCATTTCTGTTTATGTAAATGATTTAAATTGCTGTGGGCATTTTAAGGACAGTGGAGACCAGTTCTGCAAGACAACCTCGGGTACAAGAGATGCTCGTGTTCTTCCAACAGGGCTTTTTAGTAAGATTTCATTGGACATGAAGGGATGTAGCTGGTTAACAGAAATAACATTAATTTAAGTGGACTTTGCATTATTTATTTTAGAAGTAAAGAGTGTCTTATATCTGTACACCCACATGCTTTAAATGCAGAGTCTGTAATAAGTAGCATAAATTTTGCACGTCACACTGATGTCCATGTAATAAATTGTTGAGTGACCTGTTCTCTTCCCACCAGTTCTCCCCCAGGCTTATTCTGACATTCCAAACCTCTGAGATCCTCATGTGTAACTGTGTTACAGGGAGGAAAATAATATGAAAGAAATCCAAACTCAGTAACTGGATGAATGCTTCCTCCCTTTTCCTAGATGAGAATTTTTCCCACCAAAATTAGACAGGCCCAGGCAGATGTAAGATGGGAAAAGTGCAGTCCTGAAGAAGTGGGAGACTGAAATGTGGCTATCATTAAGAACTGACAAAACTCAGGACCTTCAATCATGGAATGGAAGAAATTTTTTGGCTTCCTAAATGGAAATGCAGTCTTAGGTTTAGTGCTGATTGACCTCAAGACAGGGTCTTTACATCAAATCATGACATCAGTAAGGATAATATTATTATAATATTATTATATGGATAATACTAATAAATATAATTCCAAATTATTTGGTTTCTTAATTCCCCTCTGTGTCTTTGTGATTGGATTCATGGCAACCTCAGAAACCTGCTTCTCTAGGATGAGAGCTGCAATTAACAGCTGGTTCTTTATTCTTCAACTAGGACATTTTCTTAGCTATTTCTGGACTATTTCCACGGAGAAGCTAAAATTAACCAGGTCCAGTTGAAACACCTGAAAAACTGGGTCTAAAACCACCCCCATGCCCTTGGAGCTGGGACCTTTCCCTGCAGACAGCACCAAGCCAGGCTCCCAGGGGGTGAATCCAGCACTGACACCCAGGACTAACCTGGGAGTGGCACCACATTATCCATCACTCCTGACCTGAGTTGTGGAGTGGCAATACAGCTTTTTGTCAAAAATGCTCATTCTCACTGTTAACTTTTCCATCAGTGGATACTATTTTCACTCAAATTTGCTCTTTTTCCATATAGAGAAACATTAAAATACATATACATATACATATATATACACGTTTCTTTCCAAGATTGGAAAATTTATTTTCTGCCAAGAGAAGGGACAGTGAATCATTGTCCAGAGCAACTCTGCTAGTCCATATAAAACCCATGGCACCACCTGCACTTCTTCAGCCATAAATATTCCAGTTTTCCTTGAAACAACATCATCAGGAAAGCAATCTCTCAGTGCTAGAAGGTGATCTTGTTTCCTCCTTGTCTGGCTTCAGCTCAAACATCTTTTTGTGTTTGGCAGAAGCTGTTTCTTTCTCTGAAAGGTTCCAAGCAGATAATGGATAATGACCACTTCTCATTCCTCCTTCTCCAAGATGTCGAACTGCATTAAGCACCCACAGACAAATCTTAACCTGGCTCTTTGTAGGAGTTCAGAGCTACAGTTTCATCCCAGTCTGAAAATCAACTGAAGAGAGAAATTGGCAGCTGGGGGAAAAATAGTTCCCTACTCCATTGCATAACTCTTTATCAAAGACATTTTGGAATTTAATGGGATTAAAACCAATAGAACAGTCTAGAAAAGCAATTGAATTCCATGAAAAGAACTCTCAAATTATTAAATTTGTCATAAAGGAGTGAATTGTAGAATTTCAGAGTTTTTAAGGCTATGTTCAAAATTTCTGTACCATGGAAATAACTTCCTGTTAAGTTCTCCAAGGCAGAAAGAAAGCACAGGGAAAGATTCCTGAATGTGGCACAGAGAGCACCTGGCTCTGAATGATGGATGGAAGGGACAAAGGGACATCTCTGTCACCTGGTCTGAAAGTCCTGGTTTTGGGTTTTAGTTCCAAAGCCAGGTGCAGCCTGAGGAAGGTTTTGGACATCCTCAGAAAAGGCTAAAGATGCTCAGTTACCTCTTTGCTGGGAGGCCAGTTCATTAATTTGGATAATGGGGCATTTTTTGCAGTTTTTGTTGCTGTTAATATTTACCATCACACCCACTCAGTTTGCAGTGGCTCAGTGTGGATCACCACCATGGTGATGATTTTTTTGTCCAAAATAACTTGGCACCTCAAAGGAGGGATTTTTCCCAATATTCCTTCAAGTGTTTTTTCTCCTAGAAATTTATTTTTCAAGTAGTTACAGCAGCTGACACCAAGGCATGAATTCCTGTCTCTTGCAGAGTAGGAGAAGGAACACCCACCACCATCCACTGCAGGAGGACAGGAGCAGCTTCTGCAGGAGCAAGGAAAAGAGTGGCTTCCACAGACTGAATTCTAACACACAAAGGCAATTCCATGAAGCCATAACTATTATTTATGTACAAAGCTGAAATGAAGCAATTTGGGGCTTTCATTTTGTTGTACTTTAATTACAGTTGTATTATAAAGTTTTCTATTAAATATCCAATTTCCTATTTGTTAAGAAGGCAAAATACCCCCGAGTTTCAGTGGGCTCTTAGCAGCAAAACCAGGACAGATGATGTCCTTTGCACTTCATCCTGCACAGTTATGAGCCAAATGATCAGTGGCTGGAGGGAACTGCTTGTGAGTGACCCATAAACTCAAACACAATAATAAAGCAAGAAAAAAAACAAACAACACAAGCAAAAAGAGAGGTGAGCTGATGTGAGCTGCTGAACTGAGTGCAGAGGAGGGAAGGAATTATTGTGCAGGTTTTTCTTGAATAATTTTCCTTAAGGGTAACATTGTTTGCATAGGCAGTTATTGAATCAAAAGCAGCATCCATCCATTCAGTCAGCTTGAATCCATTCCATGCCAGGTGCTGGCTGCTGCAGGAAAGGATTCTACCATGGTTGGAGCCAGGAGCTCCATTTCCTCACACGAGGGCTCTGAGTGTCAGTGAATCATTTGCCTCCTGTTAAAAATATTTGTTATTTTCTACAAACTCCTGGAACTGACAATGTCCTTTTTACAACCAACTGATGGTGTTTGGCAATCCCCAGATTGCATTTCCAACTCAAATACTCCTAAAGAATGTTGTGACTGCAAAGAGCTCAACCTTCTCCTTGCCCCAACCACCCCAACTGCCCTCCCTCATACCACACTCCTGTCCTGGCCTCAGCAGGTGAGGTTTGGGGCAGGTCTCACACAGCCACACACCCCCAGGTGAGGTTTGTCACACAGCCACACGTCCCCAGGTGAGGTTTGGGGCAGGTCTCACACAGCCACACACCCCCAGGTGAGGTTTGGGGCAGGTCTCACACAGCCACACACCTCCAGGTGAGGTTTGTCACACAGCCACACATCCCCAGATGAGGTTTGGGGCAGGTCTCACACAGCCACACATCCCCAGCCCATCACTGTGAGCTCCACTCAGTCCCTGGTGCAGGCACAAAGGCTGCTCTCCAAGATGCAGCATGGCCTGAAAAATTCAAGGCATAGAGTAGCAGCAAATATGCTTTCCTCATTAGTCACTTTAATTGCACCAGTGTAAATCACTTTGCTGATGAAAAGAGAAGTCTGAAACTTTTGTCTCCCTTTGCCTTTCTTCTGTTTTCTCTTGTCCTATTTATTGTTGTAGAAAACAGCAGAGTGGCTTTGTAAATTTATAGATTACTTCATTTAAAATCCAAGTTTCAAATTATGTTTTCCCTCTTTCATTATCCTGGGTTGCCCTAAGTACCAATCTAAATTTCTTTCAATGGCATGAGCTACCAATCAGAATCACAAAAAATATATATATCTATAGAAATTGAAATTGTAATGAGCCTTACCAGTGTATTGCTAACACTTTGGTTCATTTGATATGAACTTTGTTTTTTTAAAGTACCACATGGTAAGGCTTTGAAACTTCAGTTTGTAAAAAAAACTGTAACAGCCTTACAGCCTTTGAAGTCACTACTGATATAACTCTGAACAGATCCATTCAAGTTCAACTAACATCAGACAAATGTTTAGTGTATCAGAGGAAGCCACAAAAGCAAGGATTTCATCAATATTTCACAACAGCCTCAGGGAAACTGTAGATTGCAATGCTGTAGGGCAGCTAATGGAATTACACACAAGGGTTTTGTACATTTAAAATAAGCAGCTACTAAAAAAATTACCCTTCAGTTTGATAGAAACTGTATAAAACTGCAGATGGGAAACAATTAAATAGCTACCAACATTTATCCATGTCAGCCTGATAGGTCATTTAATAACAGGTATTTCTTTCCTCCTTTCTTTTTTTTTCCTGCTAGGGCAATAATAAAGATTAACATTTATGAAAAGTAGCATAAAATATAGTGCAGCCAAATGAATAATTAAAGATGCTTCTGAAGAATTTGTTTGCTATTGTATGGCCATGAAGACTGCTCTCCAGTAATGAAGTACATTTATATTAACTACAATTATAAATAGAAAGAAGATGAGGATTATGTTTATGGACACTTGCTTGTTATCCTAAAAAAAATAAATCTTTGGCTTGTTTCTATTGAATCCATGGCTTATCTCATGGACAGCAGGGTCTCCTTGAAAAGAGCTGGGCCTGGCTTGGAGCAGGTGGAGGAGGACACAGGACACAAAATAAACCTGGGAGATCAACAACCAGCACTTCCCCTGGAGAGGCTCTTGGGCAGAGAGGAGAATTCAGCCCTGACAGCACAAGGTTTATTCTAAAAACAAATCCATGTTCCTTTTCATTGCTATGCTCAATGTGCAAAGAGCTTGCAGAACCAGCCCTACACACAGTTGGGTTTGGGTGTTTAGATTGGAAAATTATTGTTTTTTTAATAACTGATCAATAGTACAATGGGAGAGACAAATTATCTGATTATTGTTGTGAAAAGGCTGATTATTTCTTGGCCAGTCCAACTCAGAACAGACCAGCTTGGCTAAATCCAACAGAGTACTCAGGCTCATGGAGAAGTTAGGACCCAATTCAAGAGAGCTCCTAAACATTTGTCCCTTTTGGGGTAAGAGCAGAAAGTAAAACAGAAAATCCAGAGCTTCCTGAGGACTCAGCGTGGAGATCCAGAGATGGTTAGAGATGAAGCCAGCAGCAGTTCCCCCATGTTTTATTAAAGCTCAGAATTCCTGCCCAGCTGAAGGTGCTGCATGAAGACAAGCCCCTTGCAATACAGCATTGCCCAGCACCTTCTATTGGAGCTGATTTTAGAAAATATTAATATAGTTTAAAAGTGTACTACTGTAACGTTTGTCTAAAGAGCAGTGGGCCTTTGGATTTTCCTTTCAGATATTCAGTCCCAGTGCAGCTCCAGTAAGAGCTGCTTTAAGCCAGACTTGCCAGTAATACTCATAAATCCGTGCTGGTTACTCAGAGCTGGTTAAATGCTGTAGCATCATTTCTCTCTCAACATCTCTTTAGATAAGGTACATAAGTAGAAAGTGGGAGTATAATGAAATCTATCTTCCTCATTTGCCTGCTTTGTTTTGATCTTGCATTCCAGGCAATAAAAAACTGCAAATAATTTTGAAGTGTGATTTTTCCCTTGCCAGGATCATGGCGTTAAAGGAAGAATACACAGATCATCAAGTGGCTGATTTCCCTCTTTATTTTCCTTCCAGGAACATCCAGCTGCATGTGGTGGTCCAAATGAATACTCTGCTTCTTTGGTGACAAATCTGATGGCCAGCAAACATTGACTTTTGACCATTAGGCTTGCCTGCACTTATAGCCACATCACCATCAGAGCACTAAGGCAGCATGAAGGTCATTACCCCCAACAGCATCTTCCTTCCACCAACTTCCCAGAGATGTAAGCAATAAGCACTTGCAAGAGATTGATATGATACTTTGTGAGTAATTTGGATGAACTATAACACTAACCCAGTAAAGTATTATAATTTTAAATGTGTCCAGAAAATAATTGAAATTCTGGTTTAGCTTCATCATAATGCACAGCGCTGGGTATATTTAACAGCTGACTAGTTTAGCATGAATATTGCTTCACAAATGAGGTCATATTGTTTTTAAGAAACAATATTGCTATCAAACATGTTTAGGAGGAAAAGCAAGAGATTATGAGTACACTTTTAACCTTTCTGTCTCTTTCTATATCTGTTTACTATGGTGATTTAGGTGCTCAGTGTTGTTTGAAGGCAAACATAGAAGGTTCTGGCATTTAAAAGAGATCCAGTAATGAGCAACTGGCAGTCAGATTCTTTCTTATTATTACTCTGTCACAAAATCTCTGTTCTACATCACTCCATCTTTGCAACACCAGTCAGAGATGAGAAAGGTCAAAACATCTCCTTCATACGTGCAGACAAAACACCCAAGAGCCAGAACCCAGCCTGGGCTGAGGGGAGAGCAGAGCCACAGGTAACAAACAGAGTTTCACTCAGCAAAGCTTCTCCTCCTGCTGGCACTGCATGGGCACAGTGGGATCACCACCACTTTTGTCTCCCTTTGCACAAGGAGGGATACCTAAACAAGGCATCCAAAAGGGCATTTGACACAAAATATGGACAATTTCCATTCACCTCCACAATATTTGGCTATTTCTCTGCCAGGCAAGGGGCACACAGAGAGTCTGATCCCTTTTCCTGTCTTGTTGCAGCCTACAGAGACAAGGCTGAAGCAACTGGGAGAAGAATCAGCCTGTGATCCTTTGAAATCCCTCTCAAAATGGAATAACTTTTAAGGTCCTGCCTGAAATATTCTCTCTGAGAGGCACAACCTCAGGTGGCTCTGGGAACATGAACTTGCAACCAGTTTTGCCTGAAATTAGGGGGAATTATCTCCTATCACTCTCTTGATTACCAATGTAAACACACTGCATGTTTATTATTCCCTTTGTTATTTCATCATTTATTTATTTTATTTATTTATTTGCTCTTTTGTTATTTACTGTCTCCAACAGCAGCACTTTTACAAACATGGAATAAAATTCTTCCTTCCCCTAAAATCTCCCTGTTTTGATTCACTCCAGCATTTTCCTCTCTCTTTCCACCCAATTCTGAGATGCTGCCCCACAGTTTCCTTGCAAATATAAAGACCTTTAATAGTAAGAATTCAAATAATTTTCAGTGGTAAAATTAGTACTGCTGGCTCTGCTCTGCAAAGAAACTTGTGCAAAACAAATCAATCCATGTCAAAAGGAAAAACTTCCAACTGATATGGAAAATAAACACAGTGTCCAAGTATCTATCAAGATTCATAAAATAACGGAAATTTCAAGGGAAGAAAAAAAAATAACTGAAACACAAATATTAAGCTGTGTTCTTTTAAATTGGGTCTCAAATGATCCAAGGAAGGGTTGAGAGCCAGGGCCAGTGCACAGATCATTTACAGATCATAATCACCCCAGTCTCAGTCTGCATTCCTGCCCTGTCCTAAGTGATATCTGACATTTATCACTTGGGACAGAGCATGAAAAAAGAGGCAGCAACAACAGGAGGCTGCAGCTGCACGGGCTCAGCTTTTCCTGAATCTCAGCAAGAAATAACAACTCTGAGTTATGGGCAAAAACCCCAGTAATCAGAGAGGTCATTACTGACAGAACAACTTCTCCAGCACAGGTACCATGATGTCACCACTGCTGAAGAGAGGGACCTCAGAGGGTACAAAAAAGCCATTTATTATTTCCTGCAGAAGTGGATCTGAGGCCTGCAGGAGGTCACAAAACACTCCAGTGATCAAAAATCCAGACTGAAGTCCTGAAAGAGCTGAAAGGATGGATTAACTATGACCCAACTCTCTACTACCCAGCTCTATAATAGAGTACAAAACTTTATACAAAACTTTATCAATTGCTTCACTTTTTTTTTTTTTTTCTTGGGCCTCTCAGACTTGGAAGGAAATGCAACAGAGGACATCTGACCTCTACCAAATTACTCAAAATACTGACTTTGAAAGATGAATTGCTGTTGCAAGCAAGTCCAAATATAAAAAACTAGCCATTTAAAAATGGCTAATTAAAAATGTTTACAGAATTAAAATACAGTTATTATTGTGTTAGTAATCCCAAGGGTAAGTGCAGAATTTCCAAGCGATTAAATCCACACAAAAAGCAAATTTCTCCATTTTTGTTTTAATTTCTTCCTCCTCCATTTCATCAACATTCAACTGGGACACCACCCCTGGAGCTCTGCCCTTGGGCAGAGGAGCAAATGGGCCTGGGTGTTTATTAGGGCATCATTTTCTGTCTGTGTGGCATCATTTATTTCCTGGGGAAGGGCCCATGCCAGGCCAGGATCAACTCTTTGAGCAGCCAATCCATCAGCTGGGAGCAGGTGGCATAAGGAATGGCTGGAAAAGGAGGAAAAGCTGAAATGGATGGAAGTGGGAAAGTAATAAGAAAGTGATCAGTGAAAGTACAAGCACCAGGAAATAAATCAATCACAGCAGCGCAGAGCAGAGCTCGCTCTGAGAGGGTTCCCTTCAACGTGAGCAGGGCTTTAACCTCCACAGAAACACAGAAATCTGAAAGGTTTTCCCTCAAAATCCTCCTGGGAATCAGGAGGATGAGCAGAGCAGGATTATTGGAGACAATTAGAGAGAAAGCCCAGTCTGCTTTCTGAGAGATGCAGGGAGAGGCTGGGACAAGGAACATCACAGGGAATTCTGGACAGTGCATTTCCATCCACGTTCCTACTGTGTTTATTCTGTGGGAATGTAGCAGAGGATCTGCACTCAGATTTTAAACAGACCCCTGGAGCAATAACTGAAATAAGAAATAGAGTGGGAAGTGCACAGTGTTATAATAAAAGCTTCACAAACTAACTGGACTTCCTGAACAGAAACCCACCCAATCATTTATTGAGGCTTGGATTCAAACAAGGAAAATCCATTTGCTACCAAGAATCTGATTAGTCATGACAAAAAATCTCTTGCACCTTATCTAGCACAGGTTTTGTACTGAGTGCTGATAATGTGAAAGCAAAACTTGTGATTTCTGCTGGTTTTATCAGTGGGAGCTGTGGAAGTGTAGTTCTGCAGAGCTTTTTGACAACACACAAGGATACTCTGGCTATGGACACTGAGCCCTACTTGATTTGCTAAGTAGAGAAAGTCCCTTAGGATTTTATGGGTAAAGTTGATTTGGAGCTATAAAATTGAAGCATTTATTAGAGACCAGAGGCCAACAACACTTCATTACAGACTGTCTAAACACTTTCAGTTTATCCACTAGGTTCAAATCCAAACAATACTTCCCTTTCAAAGTGTTTTGGCCTGGTTTTCTTTCTCTTTCTACCAGCAATAACACCTTAAAAAATGCATTTTTAATGTGTTTATCAATCTAAAATTTAAATGAAGGCAAAGGCTGCCACAGAACGAGCCAATACCTGCACAAAGTTTGTCTTGAACAACTCCCAATTCTCCTTGTCTACATGGGCTAATTGCTGTATCCACCAATGCACAGCTGGAATTTGAGCAGTCTGTATCTGAATTTTAGAATTTTGTAATTTTATTTCATTTTATTTTTATTATACTGCTCCTTCTGTGCAGTCAGTTTCCTCATACTGACTGGAAATGGGTTGCACAAACAGAGAAAAACATGTTTAAAGGAAGAAGTACAGAAAGACTGAAACTGCTTTTAATCCATTATTTAAGAATTTATCATGTTTTAGTCTCTGCCCCTTTCAAACAAGTCTTTAAACATTCACTGGGAGGAAAAGCAGGAAAAATGTCAGGGGCAGCTTGATTCCCCCAACTCTTGGGGTCTGTGGAGCTCCATGCACTGAGGAGAGAAGCCTGACTCTAAAGGGTTTAATGTCTAATAATTTTTCAGATGTTCAGGATATATTAACTTTTCCATATACAAGAAGTTGAATTTCTTATTGGCTTAACTCTTCTGAAGCAAAAGGATTTAGGGAGAGGAAGAATTGGCTCAATGTTTTGTTTTTCTTGGCTCTCTCATGTTCCTGGTGCTGTTTCTTTTTGTCTGATGGGCACCTACAGATCCCAGAGTCAGAGAATCATTTAGGTTGGAAAAGACATCCATGGTCATTGAGCCCAACCATTAATTCCAGCAAAGACTTTTTGGGGGCATTAATTCCAATTTGTGGAAGGAAAAGTGTTACCACCACTTTGGAAATGGAACAGTGAATTCCCACTTCACCTCCTCAGTTATCATGAATCCTAAAAAAAAAAAGGATAAGATGATTTCCCACTTTATTTCCTAATTTGTTTGTCCTCATGTGATTCAGAGATAACCTCTCATATGAAATTCATCTTCTTCCCAACACAATTCAGTCTCCTCCACCAGCACCAACTGCCCCAAGGTGGTTTCACCACTGCCTCCTCTTACTTCCTAATTTTTTGCCTTTTCTTCTTGACACTGGTGAAAATGCTGATGCTGAAATGTGACATATGCGACACTGGAGGAAGCAGACAATTAAAGGTCAGAAATTCAAGTGTTTTTCTGTTCCACCCTGCATAAACCCATTGCTGTCAGGGAGGCAATCATGTCTGCAAATGCACTTTACGGGGCTGAAATCTGCTTCTCAACTTAAACCATGTAACATTTAAATATCAAAAACTTTGTTTTCTAATGAGCGAAGTATTGAGGGGGGAGAAATGAATTATATGCTTGATGTATACTGAAGGCTGGGAAAATTAAGGCCATTTCCCATGGTGAGAATGCAGTGATTTCAGTTTGTGAGAATAAATTAAACCTTTGGGAGAATTTGTCTTCCATTAAATTGAACAGCTAAACAGGCACAGAAGATTTTAATGTCACCACCAGCAAACCCCAAAGGTTACAAAAAGAAAAAGAAACAGTGTTTTCTTGTTTGGAAGTTCTCTGTCTCTCTACCTAAGAAAAGATGCAAACTGCAAATGTATGTTGAGACACAAAGACTCTTAAAGATCATAATTCCATTCCTATACCATATGCTATTAATGTCTGTCAACACTGTTTAGCCAGCAACTGCTGACAGAACCATATTTGCTATCTAAATACATCATAAATAAATCAGTAATGAACTGCTTTAGTAAACCTTCTGCACTGATTGGAAATACAGATCGAGTAAACAAACTCTGGGGATAACATTTTGCAGCTCCAAGTACATACAAGTGTTTAATGTCAGTGACAAAGTCACTCACACCTCTCTCTCTGCAAGGCACCAGGCGGGGAAAGAAAATCCTAAGGATGGCAAAAGTGTTTAATCAATTGTAGCAAATGTACCTGTCAGAATTCATCATATTACCTCTCCTAGGTTGTTTTTTTTTTTACCTGATGCAAATCTCAGCAAAGGGACTTTCAGCTGGGAACAAAACCAAAGCCCTGGGCTTGGTGCTGGTCCCTGGGCTAAGGAGAGGTCACCACACCTGGCTGAGCTTCCTGGGCTCTCCCAGGCACGCCTGAGCCAGCATAGCCTCTGCCACTTCTTGCCAAGCAAAAGAGCAGATTTTGTCTTAAATATGAGCCTTTTCCAGGACAAAACCCAGGAGCCAGGAATGCATCTCCGAGATGATTCCTGATCTGCTGTAGGTTAACTGGGAGTTTTGCACTGCAGAGTTTCTGCTGCTGTTGAAGGGAAAAATGCACATTTGTGCCAGATTTTGGCTTTGTGATGTGGAATACACTGAAATCGAAAACTTCAAGTACTTTGTGAAGGTACAAGATAAAAAATGGTAGGAAACATTCCCCTGTTTGTTCAAGCAAAACCTATCAAATGTCACCTGGACAAAAAGGAACTGTTCGGTGAAGAGGGGCTGGAACTGGGATTTATCTCATGAGGTAGAATACTGAGAGACAGGAATTAGTAGTAATGTTGTCTGTTAGATGTAAAAAAATCTACCACCACCATAAAATTGTAACTCAATAAATATTTCCAGTCTTCCCAACTCTTTTTTGACACAGGTTTTTTGAAAGTTACTTTCTGACAGCTTTCTGGTAATTAGACACCACAGCTTTATATCAGAAGAACAGTCTTAATTAAGACTGCAGAGAGATGCTAAAATTATAATTTCCTCTATGCTATATTTTAGCAGCAGAAATTCTTGGAGATCCCTGTGGGATGAGACTTTAGTCCAGAATAAAACAAGTGCTAATTTATCATGATGCTCACAATGGATGATACTTTAAAAACCAGAATTGATCTCCTGGATGGAGGATGCACGTTTCTCTTGACGCCATCAGACAACTGAATTACCCTTTGTTTCCCCCCAAGTTCACAGCCTGATGCTGAGTAAGATGCAGAAAAGTCCCTGTTTACACATTCAGGGCTGCCAAGGCTCAGAAGCAGTGGCAGGTGTTATCCTTTACAGCAGGAATGGGCTCGAGCAGCTCCCTGTGCCCTTCCAGAGGGATGGAATGGGATCCATCCTCCTTCCCCTGCTGCCCTGCCCTCCCTGCCTGCCTGGAGCTGGGTGAGCAGTGCCCTGGGAAAGGGAAGGAGCCTGGGCTAAAAGGAGCACAGCTCTGTGAGGGAAGAAGGGTAGAATCTTATCTTCCAATAAATCAGGATATAAATTTAAATTATGAGCACCTTAAGAAGACGGAGGTTCATGCAAAAGAATACAGTGTAAGACAAGGTTCCCTCTGGTGTCATTTGTTTTCGTGACAAGCTGCAGAGATTGCTGCAATAGAAGAAGTCCCAAGCTCCTAAATACCATCTCAAGTAGAGTTCATGTAAAAAAGAAGAGAAGCAGCACCGTCTGGATGATAAACATTCATATTTTACAACCTTTCAGTTTATTTACTGATATATCTTTTTCTAACTATATTTGTTGTTTGTATCAGCTTGCCTAGGCAAAACAGAGCCATACATAATTCAGGGCTAAAATTGCCATCAAGTCACCGCAGAATCGAAACAAATAGACCCCAAACGTAAATTTCTCATTAATAACCCTCCATTACCAAGTTCCGACACTTGGAGCCCAAAAATAAATAAATAAAATGGCAAGATGAAGAAAGACACCTCATTATTTAATGCCAGCCTCCCTGGCTTTGTGCTGGGAGCAGGTGGAGGCATTGTCTGGGAGTTGTGACCTGGGAGCAGTGGCCAGGGCTGGCAGGGGATAGCACGGAGGAGCCATCAGCCACTTGGCCAAAGCTGTCACCAGCCCTCAAGCCTGCGAGACAAGGCTAAGTGTGGAGGCTCCCATGCCACTTACACATTTCATTTTTTGCTGTCTTCCTGTCCAAAAAAAGGAAGAAAAGGAAAAAAAAAGGGAGGGGTGGAGTGGGGAAAAGGAGAGAGAAGAAAAAGAACTGTTAATTTTGAGCTGGAAATAGCAGCTGCTAATGGGCTTTCGCACTCCTTTAGTCGCTGCAAGGTCATGGTCAGAAGTAGCCTGTGATTGATTCTAAAGAGAAGCTCAGCTCATGTCTGTAATGGACATTAAAAAATCTGAAAGGAGCTCAAAAGGGAAAACAAAAATGTGACACATTTTATGGAGCCCTGGAGTCCTCCAGGTTCTCAGGATGAACTTGGAGGGTGGAGTCATGGCCTGTTTTTTTAATTGTCTCTCATAATAATTATTGCATTACAAGGAACAATTAATGGTGTAGATTAGTCTAACTTCATCAATTTTATGGCCATTTTATTGCTCTTTCTTGCAGCTGTGAGAGGCAGAGCCCGCCTCCTCCATCCCCGTGTGTAAAGGGTTAAATGAGATGAGTGACAGCCTTTCTGCATGATTTACAACTTGGAGCCCTGTAGTGAAACCAGCGCTTGATGGATGATCCTGAAAGACGGAGACTAACCATAAATCATGTCTTTGAATCATTGACAAAGATAAAGGAGAGAAAGAAAAAGCACTGGCATTGACATTCATTCTCCCAATAATGTACATTGACTAGTTACAATACAGAGCCTTAATTAAAAAAGCGAACTCCAAGTAGGCACCTCAGTGCAGGCGACGGCTGCGGGAGCCTCGCGCAAATCACAAATAGAAGTTCCAGCCGCGTCCAGGAGAGGTTACCTCGCTGGGACGTGCTCTTGGGAAACAAACCCCACTAAACCCTCTCGTAACCTCCTCAGGATTTAGCACCCAGCTTTCCCTTTTCGTGCAGGTTCTTAATTTCAGCTCATCGCCAGAGCCTCCCGCCCCGGCAAGGTGAGAGCTCTGTTGTTTCAGGCGCTGCTGTGTGATGCAGAGATGCCAATCTCCGCAGGAAAACAAAGGAAGGGCTATTATTATCTCTGCCGCACCGAGAAACACAGGGAATGTTCCCGGAGATGGGATGATGGGTTCAGGAAAGGGGAATGTGTTTGTATATTGGGATAGCTCTGGGACAGAATGGTGCTGGAGCTCAGAGGGAAGCACATCCATCCAAGGTTTCCAAATTTACTATGGGGATGAGAAGAAAGCTCAAATTCCCTGAGGAAAATCATCACCTTGATCATTACTCAAGGTGCCACTTGTGCCCACTCACACAAAGGGATGCCTGACCTGCCATCTGCAAACATCAGCAGCACCTGAATTATTTCCTTCCCAAAAGCAGAGCTATCACCTTTCCCTTTCACCTTTCAGAGCTGGCACAGGGCAATATATTTAATATTGCACAAGAAGTGAGAGAAAACCCCAAAAAAGCAGATTCTAAGAGAGTAAATAGGTGTATAGAAATGAAATACTAAAGGACAGAATCTATGGAGAGAAGAGAAAGGCCTAGAGATGCTCATTCCCCACTGTCCTTAATCTTTTCAAAAGTCACAGATCTAAAAAGTTCATGTGCTTATGTGAGAGAAAACACCAGGGAAAGAACTCCCAACTTTTCCAAGTCTTGTGCCTTTCCCAAATCTTTTCAATTTGTCAAGCATTTAATCCTCACAGTTTCAAGAAAATATTGGGATTTCACACATGGCAAAACTCAATTATAAAAACAAAACAAAAGAGGACAAACAGCACTAAGCAGGTTTTTGTTGGTTAAGGAAAGCAGGTTCTACCAGAGGGAACAACTCCATGAACAGCTGAGGAGGCACAACAGGGCCTGTTTTAGAAGGCACAACAATCATAATAATTTCCCTTTATTTATTGCACAAAATATTTCCCATTCTTCCCGCTGCCTGGCCTTAGCTCTCCGTTTCCTCTACTCCCTTCCCAGTCCTTCAGGTGATTATGAATATTTTTAAGTGCACATATCTGTACAGAAAATCTAAAGATTTCACAAACATGAGCACCCCTGAGCAGGCAGCAAAGCCAAAGAAGTACATTGTAAAAATTATTTGATGTTATCCAGCTCCTTATTTACAATTTGCAAGTTTCCTTCAGCACAGTATTTGTAATTCAAAAGCTTTTCTGCAAATGATTCTTAATGCCAACAGCATTTTGATGCAAGTTCATTTGGACCAGGTACACAGGAGGTTTTTTCCCCTGGATTGCATGAAATAGAGCTTGGTTTTAAATTTCTAAAGCAAATGTGTTGTCATGTTGGATTGATTGGATCTGCCATTTGTTTTCCTTAAGTATTTGCTGAAGTTTATTTTTCCAATAAACATTTCTATTACAAACAATTCCCTCAGATATTTACCAGCAGTTAGAGGGGAGAGAACACAGTCCCTTACTTGAACTTGTTTATAAATTCAAAAGGATATGCATTGCCTCCTTCCCTTCCACTTCAGTGCCCTGTCCCATCCTCAGTTTTTGTTTTAAATTCTTCCTCTGTGTTAAAAAAAAAAAA
>WBNO01027744.1:912075-1000648 GCA_013400575.1 Peucedramus taeniatus | reverse complement strand
CCAGAGAAAGCTCCTGAGAAAGCTTTGTTAGCAGAATATATTGCTGGAGTGAAAAAAATCAGCATGAAGCTGTGCCAGGGGAAGTTTAGGTTGGATATTGGGAAAGGTTCTTCCCCCAGAGGGTGCTGGCACCCAGGGCTGCAGAGCTCCAGGAGCATTTGGACAGCGCTGCCAGGGATGCCCAGGGTGGGATTGTTGGGGGGTCTGGGCAGGGCCAGGAGTTGGACTTTGATGATCTTTGTGGGTCCCTTCCAGCTCAGGATTTTCCATGATTCTATGAAATTGTCAAACTTGGAAAAATTACCCTGTATCTTTTCTTTCAAGGAAGAAAAAGAAGTAAGGCAGAGAAGAACTGAAATTCAAATTTTTGCTTGGAAAGAGATGAGTACCCGAAAGTAACAGGTTTAGAAGAACAGGAAGAAGAGGTGATGGCAACTGAACCCAGGAGTATCTAGGTTCAGCCTCTGCTAGATTTTTTGGTCACAATTCCCATGGCACAGCACCAATATCCCACCTTTTAATACCACTGAGCACCACAGGAAATCAGAATCCAACCGAGTGCTCCCTAATCAATCCACAGTAAAGGATTCACACGAGGGCCAAACACAATGGCAGTATTTCCAGTCCCTAAAAAAGTCACATTTGGGCCAAAGCAGAGATCCTGATTTCAGTTTGCTCCTTTAATCAGCAGCCTGATTTCCAACACAGCTGGCTAGGTGAAGGAGCACAGCTATCCTAATTATATCATTTTGCTAAATCTTGAGGTGATAAAGAAGACAGACATTGAGCTGTCACAGGAAATGACCCTGAAACCAAGTGAGATGTTCCACCAAGAAGCAAATACACCTTTGTTGCAAAGTGCTGCAGAGGATGTTACTCAGGGCTGCTCTCAAGGAGTGTGTGTGTGTCTGTGTGTGTGTGTCTGTGTGTGTGTGTGCTGCACCCCCAGAGACTGTGGGAATTAACTCAGAGAGGATTTGGGATGCAGCGTGAGTCACTCCTGATTCCCAGGAATGCAGCTGGCAGGCCAAGCTGGGATGGGAGGGACAAGAACTCCCTTGGTGCCAGGCTGAGGGTGAAGGGCTGGTTCAGAGATGCCTGGGAAATGCCTCCTGAGGTTACAGCAG
The DNA here is from genome assembly GCA_013400575.1 of Peucedramus taeniatus. NCBI lineage: Eukaryota > Metazoa > Chordata > Aves > Passeriformes > Fringillidae > Peucedramus > Peucedramus taeniatus. The sequence goes on along the minus strand of WBNO01027744.1, from coordinate 999,521 downwards.
GGGAGTTACAGGCCTGGACAGGACCTGGGTGTGTGAGGAGAGCACTGGCTCTGGGAGAGGCACAGCTCCAGCCCTGCATCCTCCAGATGTGCCCAGGGAGGGCAGGCTGCAGTTTGCTGTGCCCCAGATGTGCCCAGGGAGGCCAGGCTGCAGTTTGCTGTGCCCTGTCCCCCCCTTTGAGCAGGTCTATGCCAGGAGCTGCCACAGACCCACCCAGACTGATCCCAGGGATTCTGTGCTGTCCCCTGTCCCCAGAGCACAGAGGACCCCTGGGCTCTAGGAAGAATTTGGCAGGCTTAGAGGCTACACAGGAGGGCTGGGGAGAGGGAAGAGTTAATACAATAGGTTTTGGCATTTGACAGAGAATACTTATGTTTAACCATTCATAACTAAATCACATCAATTTAAGTGGATTCCATGTATTTCTGACTCTCACATTAATCTCTATGCAGAGAGTGTCTAAATATTTGTCTCTTTCAGTTCCGATATTGTAATTCTCTACCAAAACCAAGGGGAATCCCTTGGTTGGCTTTTTTTCTTTTACCTTCTCTCCTTTTTCTTACCTTCTTCCCTTTATTTTCTGGTAGAAGAAAGTGGTGAAAGGCTTTGGATGATCATTTAAGGAAACAGGGATTTAATAAACCCCGTGTTTGGGTACATCACAGCTTTTATGTTGGCGCTGAACTCCACATACATTAAATCCACATCATCTATCAATCTTACAGTTGCGTGTCACTTATGAAAATCTACTGAGTATTGTTTTCATCTCGCCTTACAACAAGCAGCAAAGCCTCATGAATACTGAAGAGCATTGTAAATACTGCACATCTTTTATTTTTAAAGGTCTAGACAGTTTGGAATGGCGAGATTTCTTTGTTGAAAATTGCAGCTTAAAGCAATAATTCCCCGTTTCCTCATGCCCTGGTTTTGCTGTCCTGTGTGCAAACAAGCAGAAGTGCTCTGGGTGTCATCAGAACACTTCCAGTGGTGCTGCTGCTGCTGCAGCCCCACCACGCCAGGGCTCAGCCTCTGCCAGCCATTAATCCAACCCCAGCTTGGTTCAAGTGTGATATTATTATTCAAATTCCATCCCACTAGGAAGCAACCAGCTCTGAGATGTATCTATTCATTTCCACTGCTTTATTGAAATCTGACAACCTGCTTTTTCTACATTTTTGAATATTGCAACTTTATGACCACACACTGCCATCACCCTGCTCTTATTTGCCTCAATAGCCCTCAGTAGTGGATCTGCCATGGGCTGAATTTAATAGAACAATATTTTACTGTTAGACAGCACCTTTCATTTTGAAGAATAAAGCCTCATTGAAATTCAGTCATCTTTGGGGCCTGGAGAGGAGCAGATTTTTGAGCAGGGATGTTTTGGCCGGGGACACAAGCAGTCTGTTTGTGTGAAGAGTGCAAAGTGACCTTTAAAGCACACACAGCCCAACAGGAGGTGTGAGGTGTTACACAAAACACCACGACTGACGATTATCTGCTCCTGTTGGGCTAGAAAAGGGGAGCCAGGTCTCCTGAGGTGATGTTATGCTGACAGACTATGAGCACAGCCCATTTGTTGGGCTGCGTGGAACACTCAGAAATCTTCCTCTGGCAATGCTTTTCCAGGCACAATCAAAGAGAGGCTCCAGAGTTGACTAAACCTTCCCAAAGAGCCACCAAAGCAAGGGTTTGGCTCATCAGGGAGGTGAGATGTTCAGTGTGGTTCCTACTTCACAGAGACCAAATATGTTTGGCATAGGTTTAACATCTTATTGGTTTCTTTTCTATTTGCTCGTTGTCCTCGTTATCTTGTCATTCCTACAAATGCACATCAACTTTCCCTGCAGATTATACAGCTTATCACAGGCTGAGAGCTAACAGAAATCTCACAGACAACAGGGACTTGGGGAACCTTTGTGCTACTCACAGGACTAAGAATTGCAGGAGTGACTTCCAACCCTTCTGCTTGTTTCTATTTCCATGCCAGAAAAGGTAACTTCTGTTCTCCTGGGACACAAAGGCAGAGCTCCCCTGCCTTCAGTGCTGGAGCTGTACTGGAGCTGCAGCTATCCTGGGGTTGAACAGCCTTTTGTGATTTCTCTGAAAGAAGTGGTGGAATCAATCTGCTGCTACTTGTCCGAGCAATTCAGCTTCAGTGGCAGGATTAAGAGCTCCCATTTCAATCTACTCTGGGCAGGAACAGGGAGCAGTGTCTCACAGATTATCAGGTTAATGAAGGGTAGGTAGTGAAGGCTCAAGAGCCAACCTGTAAAGACTCTTTGCTGCTGATTCAGAAGCACTGGAGGAGAGCTCCAAAACTGCACTGAACGCTGCCCCCATCCAACCACGCTGGCAATGGGTGTGGAGTTATTACAGCTGAGTTGTCAAACCAGGGAGACAATTTCAGTGTGTTCCCCTGCCTACATTTGCTGAGAAACATTGGCTTGGGACAGGTTTAGCAATTTAAGCAGACCAGGCTAAACTCAAATCATAGATGAAACCTGCCTGACTCAAGAGAATCAGGGTATGAAGCATCCACAGGTGTCATCTTGGTTTTGTGACCCAAAATGTGATAGAAGGGGCTCTGCAAAGCCAGGACATTACCGTGTCTGGGAAAGGGAACATTTGCCATTTCCAGACTCCTGGCAATTCCACTGAAGTGGAACCCAGCTCCAGAGCAACCCTGCGCTGTGAGTTTGACAAACAGAGATGATTTCACAAAAGCAATACCAAAACCTCGGGAAATGTACGTGATGCAGAGGGAAAGAATGCAGAGTGTGCTGCCTCCCTGCCTGCCCGGTGCTGCAGATCCAGCACATTGTACAGCCTGCTTTGCAGAGCCTGGGGTGGGGCCATTTGCTGCATCTGAAAACCAGACCTTTCATTTAGATCTGCAAAAAATTTGCAAGTTTGTAAATTCATCAAAGAAATCTAATCCACCTATTGTCTTGTGATGTCTCTGCTAAGATCTTTCTATATGAATAGAACTGCTTTTAAGAGCACCACCCCTCCCCACCCCACCCCCTAGCATTTCCTGTCCTCTCACCTTAAAAAACAGCCCTGAGAACTTTTCGACCAAAGCAGCCATGTGGAGCCAGGATTGTTTCAGATTTATCCAGGGCCTTTGCTCACATCCTGTCGGGTGTTAAAAATCCCTCAGCTGCTTTGCTAGGACCACCCGGCTAGTTCTGAACCACATCTGACAAAATGATACTGTTCACTTCCAGAACCCATCACACAGTTATTCTTGGATAAAAGGTAAAGCAAATAGCAGCCAACTGCTCACTGCTGCAGAAACGAAGACCATCTAGCCATTTATCAAAGCTTCAGACAACCAGCTTGCTTTGAGCTCAGCCACCTCTCCCATTACAGCTTTAAACGATAACACGCCATAATATCAGAAATGACAAATGGAACCGGGGGCCCAACCTATACACAATCAATACCTGCTCTGAAATAAGAACCATCTTTAAAGTATTGACAAAGGCAGCAGCAATACGGATAAAACTGCAATTTTTCCTTGAATTGTTTGGTATGGCCACTGTCAACATTCATTTGTCCATGACATTCTTTTTTTTTTTTTCTTCATGAGAGCAGCAAAACCCCAGGGTGTGCAAGTATTGTCAAGCCATTATAGTGGCCCTGTGTCTCCTGTTTATTGGAGGGTAAGAGGACAGGGCCGATTGCAAGTGACTTTGGCAGAGCTGCCGGGGAACCGCCATGCGGAGAAATTCTGCTTTACACTGAGAGAAATCAGAAAAATTTAAGATGTCATCAGCTTCATTCCTTTCCAAGGGGCTCCTCCAGCTCTTGGGTTTATTTAAAACACACCCATTAACCCTCTGCAAAAGCAGAATGGCAATTCTGTGTTGGGGCAGAAAGACTGAAGGACTGATGGAGGAAGCACCTTATGGGCCAGCTACTTCCACCTCCAGAGTCTGATAATAAAAATAATACTTTGTACTTTTATAGCATCTCAGTGTTCACCACATTTCACAGACTCCATGAAGAATTAATAACAATCAAAAATGCTCTGCAAATGTTCCTATCCCTTTACAGATGGGGAGACCGAGCCAGAGCCAAGGCAAATGGCTTGGTGAAGGTCAGGCAGGGTGCTGGAACAGCTGGCCACAGAAACTTCTCCTGAGACATCCTTGGAAGCTCTGATCACTCCTCCTCTTCCACACCATTTGGCCAGGAAAAAACAAGGGGTGATGAGATGAAGGTGACTTGTGAAGGGAGTAAGTCACACAGGAGTTATCTCCAGATATGTTTACAGCCAAGGAAGCATAAAATAAGGGGCTGGAATTGCCACCAAAGAAACACATCATCATCCACAGAGTCCCCCACAGTCCCACTAGAATGGGGAGAATGACTTCTGAGCTCTTTCTAGACATAAGTGGCCCTGGGCTTTCTTTACAGCCTCAGTGAAAGGAAAGCATACAAGGAAATACATGTATGAGAAGCTCTGTGGTTTCTAATTGGCCTGAGCTCATCACAGGAACAGAAGAGGTTTCAAACCTTTGTAATGCAGAGAAAATGGGTGACACCATTGTGCACACCTGCAGTAGAAGGTGCATTTTCACTGGATAAACACACCCCTGACATTCATTTCCAAAGCAGCATCAGCAATAGCCACTTCCCTGGAAAATGATCATAGAGGGAAAGGCCAAAGAGAAAAACTTACAACAGGGGAATCCGAGGTGCAAAAACAACTTTCCAATGGCAAGTCTGCCAACAAACCCTCTGCCAAACACATCCCAGCCATATCCAGCCTGACTCTGAGACCTGCAGGGTGTAACCCCCAGGCAGAGCTGCCAGGCTGGGAATCCCTGGGAGGCTCCATAGGCAGAATCCTGCCCATCTCCCCTCTGATGTGCAGCTTTGCTGGGTCCCTCTGTGCCAAATTGCCAGCTCCAGCTTACAAAGGGAAAGATCTGGCAAAAGGGCTGGATTTGCTCAGAGGAGCTTTGGAAACTTCAAACTGAAAATGAGTCAGAGAAGAGAAAGTGTGAACAAAGTAACAAAGGTAAAGGAGCAGCTGGAGATCAGCCAAGTGGTTCTGAAGGATACCCTAAAAAGTGCCAAGCATGGCTGAGTGAGTGGGACACAACTCAGGGAGAACCCTTTTTATAGTAAGATCTTATAAAAAGTGGAGAAGGAGGGGCTCTGGGGCTTGGCAGTTAATGGAGTTTGGGCACAGAAGCAAAGCTGGGGCCACTCACTTCCCTGACATCCTGAAAAGTGGGAGTCACTTTTTAAATAGCTTTGGCTAAGCCTTTGAAGTTTTTGGGTGGGAAATGGTTTTTATTACTGGTTGTCATTAGTGCCTGAGTAAGTAAACACACCCGCTCCTGCTCTGGAGGCAGCGTGAAGCAGGAGAGAACCTGCTACATGATCTCAGGAAAAAGCCCCGGCTGTCTCCAGTGTTCCACTCTTGCATGCAGCGCTGGTGGCTGTTCTATTCTGCAGGGATCCTCTCCGAAAGGTTTCAGTCTGTGCTGGGATTAGGCTGCTTTCTGCTTGGCTGAGTGACTTGCCTCGGATGAAGAACATGACAAGCAGGGTAGGAGGCACAGGATGCTGTGCACATGTCCCCTCAGCTGCGGGTGTTTCCTCGTGGAAAGGCACCAGCTGCCAGTGCCAGATCCGCGGCGGGAGCTGCTACGGAGTCTGAGCGCTCTGGGAGCGCTCGTGGGGCCTGGAGAATGTGCTCACAGCAGGAGCAAGGCACACGCACAGGCCAAGTTTAATATTGATTTTAGCACTGCTGCACAGATTAGGCCAAACCAGAATAATCCCTTTGCCCCAAAACATGGAGGAGTCAGCAGATTTCCTGGAGTTCTCTGGTCAGGACACTCAACTCCTCTGCTGGGTAATGGATATTTGTGAGGGGAATGCTGCACATCAGCCCCTGGGCTCCCTGCACGGTGGCATTGCTGGAGGGAGCTCCTCTTCCCACTGCTCCCAGCTCTGGGAACAGCCAGGGAATTGATGGAGGGTCAGGACAGTGCCAGGCTGGATGAGAGGCTTTCCCTAGGACTAAAAGATACCTGTCACCCTCTGGAGGAGGCTGAGAAATGGTTTGGAAACTCCAGGTCTGTAAGTTATTTTCTGTAGAAACCAGGCCATTAGTCTGCCTCACACTCAGGCTCCAGGGGAGGAAAATATCCCTGTGCTAAAAAGCTGTAAAAAGCAATTATTATCAATATTACTCACTAATTATTGCAATATTGCAGGATGGATACTGCAGCAGACCTGTTTTGTAGGAACTGGGCTGACAACAGCACGTTGAGATTGTGCTCCAAAGGAAGAGCAAGATAAATTAGATTTGTATAGAGCAGTAATATGATGAATAAAAACGTTAGAAAATATGGAAATAATGCAAGTCACATTATTAAAAATCTCTAAAGAGCACAGCAAGAGTGGAGATGGATGTCACATCAGGATTTTGGGAAAAGGGGTGGAAATGGAATTGAGAAATGAGAGTTGGGAGAATGTATTTTTAAAAAAGGGCAAGTTTTCAAAGGTAAGTAGAAAGGTTGAAGTGCAGGTAGAGTCTTAGCAGTAATTTTACAAGTGTTTAAGCAGGTTAAAAAAGAATCAAGGCATTAATCTGCTGTGGTTCTTTTGAAAATCCTGCTAGGATTTCTCCTCAAGATGTGTAACTACCCTAAAAAATCTGGCCCCAATCATGGAAATTGAATTATTTTCTAAAATAAGAGTTGCCTCGCAGTCAGACTGAAGTCTCTATGCAGTTTTCAAATTAAAATAAAACGAGCATGGAAAGCAAATAAAATGAGGGTATTTGATGAAGCAACTGTCTGATAAATACTGTTCCAGCAAGGACACAAACTCAGCCTGAGTGGTGACTGTGTTTGCTGAACTTTGGGGAGTTTTTCCAGGCAGCAGTTCAGGTCAGAATCTTCCATGGCAGGAAAAGCAAGGAAGGAAAAAGGATGGCTGGCATGTCCTTTGCCCCTGCTCTCTGCACGTGCTGCTGAGCAGAGCGGGAGCTGATGAAGAACAAAACTGCAGGACCAGATGAGGGGACAGAAGCAGCAAAGTCTCCTAATTGTGAGCAGAGCTAATGACTCCTTACCCCAGCATGTCCCTACATCCCATCCTAGGATTCATCTCTTCTGTTTTACCTTTTCCTGCCACCACAGGCAGGATCCCAAGGGGGAGGTGGGTTGGTTACTGGAGCAATGGTCCTTTCAGGTCACACCTGGTGACACCTGGTACATAAAATAAAACGCCTTGAGGTGCAGCGGGGCTGACCCCTCCTCCCTTCCCAACACATCCCTGCCACCTCCTGCTCCCCCATCCCTGCCTTGGCACTGCCCTGGCGCAGCTCCAGCAAAGCAAAGGAGGCACAGACACATCTCAGTGCTCCTCTGGGTTGCCAAACGCAGCCCAAAACCCAAACAGCCCGAGCGGTGGCCGGCTGGGGTCGGGCAGATGTGCCCACAGGGCTGTGAGCTCCTGGCACAGGCTCCTCCCCGGCACGGCAGCCCGAGCACCCTGCGAGGAGGCAGTTGCTAAGGTAACTACTGTCTTCCTTTGAGAGAAAAGCCAAGTAAACAAGCATGTAAATAGACTTAAGAGCCACGTAAATTGTTGGTGAACCTATTCTGGTTACCTTGACGATGAAGCATGACTCTTCCAGGATTTAAACTTTCTTTGGCGTGTAAAGAATATAACACACCGTGATCTCAGGCAGCTACAGTTGGGGTTTCCAAGTTTGAGGTCTATCTGCTCCCCTTCCACACTACCCTTCTCTGCAGGATGTCAAGGCATCCCGTGTACCCGAGGCACATGGTGCACCCATTCCCACATCCCAGTCACCAGGCAGGGGTGCCCAGGGAGGCTGGCACTGGGCACATCTCCATCAAAAACCAGTTTGCTGCAGCCTGGTCACATTGCAGTTTTGTGCTGGGGCTCTGCTCTGTGCCAGCGTCTCCCATGCACGTGCAAGGATCGCAACCAAGGAAGACGAGATTTACTCTTTTTGCTTGTCAAGCACAGCAGAGGAATTCCCAAGACGAGTTAATCCCTGGAGACACCAGTGATGAAGCACCAGGTGATGCTCCCTGGGTATGGGAGAGGCCCTGACTCCACATCAGCACAAGCAGGGACTCGTTGCCCTCCAAGGGCAAGGCCTCCAGTGCACTGAGGTTCTCTGCTCCCAGCTGCTCCCACTGCCCAGCACAGACCATCCAAGCCTTTCCAAGGAAAGCCCATGCCCACCCTCACCCAGCCTCCCTCGCTGGTTCCACCAGCACAGAGCAGTGAGGATGCAAAGTGGTTTTTATCCCTTTTCCCTGATATTGTGGCTGCGGCGGGCGGTGCTGCAGGAACGGAGCCCTCGGTGCCTAAGCAGGAGAGGGATCTGGAGCTGCCACAAATGACATCAGGCAGCATAACTATTTCAGCCCTGCCAGTCCTCAGCAGGGGTCACAGCTGACAGCAGACTTAATAAAATTGGCTGGGGTTGGGTGACTAAAATGAAACATCTCAGCTGAAAAAAAGGCAAGATTGAGGCTCATTCAAGAGCTTTCTCCTCACACAGTTAAGGGAGAGCTTCACTGCAATTGACAGCTAATTCAGTACACATCTCATAATATATTATCTCCCCAGCTCTATGACAAGTCTAGTGAGCAAGATGCAAATGAACACTTAGGCAGGTAAGTTCTTAATGTCACGTTAAGACTCAGCACAGCATCACTGTCTTCTCCATCCAGTGGATGAGTTGCTGGTGATGGAGCAGTTGTGGGAAGGTAACAGCAGGATGGCAGAGGAAATGGAAGGTAAAGGAGGTTAATTTATGGAAATTATCTGGGTCACGCAGTAAGTAGGACATGTCACGCACAGCTTTAAAAGTACAATAGTAATTTATTTAGGAGCTGATTCTCTCAATAGATAGTCAATGAGGGTTATCAGGAGTCAGGTAATTGTTTTGATCTCCTCATCACAAAATGAACTGCAGCATCCCAAATGCATGCAGCAACTTCCAGAGTTGTGAGAGTCTGAGAGGCCCCCAGAGCAGGGAGGAAGGTTTGGCTGGTGTGGGGCAGTGCCACAGGTCAGGGATGTGTGGGGTCCTGTGGCAGTTCCTGCCAGCCTGGATGTCACTGGGATTACTGGGACAGCAGAGTTTTTGGAGCATTCAGAAGGAATCAATGAAAATTGAAAAACTCAGAGGATTTTATCACTTCGGAAGTATTTGTGTTTTGGGAGGGGAGAGGACTGGAAGGGAAAAATAAATCCTATACAAAATGCAAAACAGACTCAGACTTTCCCTACTAGTTATGAATTAATTAATATTTCCTTGTTATTAATGGTACGAATGAAAAAGCAAGGTCTTGTTTTTCCTTTTCTCCCTTTTATTTTGCTGTTTTAATGCCCCAGTTGAGAACACAAAGCTGCACTGCCTTCAGAGCATTTTCTGGTGCAGGGAAAACGTGAGGGGCACAGACGGCACAAACGGGGAGCGCAGATGGAAGTGCTGAGGGGACACTCCGGGCACTGCAGGGATCCCCAGCACTTCCAGGCTGGGTGAAATTCCTGAGAGCACCTGGCTGGGAAGTGCTTCATCAAACCCAGCAGCTCCGTGCCCTGCTGTGCCTGCCATGTACCTGCTCTCCACGGATTCTCTGTGAGAAACCTGCAACCCTCAGCACTGATTCCACAGAAAATACTTCCCATTTTTAATTCTTAAGCAATTAGTTAAATCAATGCAAAAGGCTGTGTGAACAGCCTTGCACCATTTAAAAATAGATATTTTTCAGTTTAGATGAACTTGACTCTTTTTTTAAATGTTTAAAGATTTCTACAGGAGTGCCTGTACAGCCACAACTGGCAGCAGTATTTAAAATAAAAATCTTTCAGCTGTATCCTTTAGCTCCATCTCCCTCTTCAGAGGAGCTGCTCGTCTATCAGAACATCATAATTCCAAATTTTCCTGACTTAATTAGTTTGTTCTCTGATGCTCTCGGAGAAAATAAATTACAGTTTCTATTTTTTTTTTAATGAACTGACCACAAATTTGTAATGAGAATATATTTTGCAAAGCTGAAAGGATGGATCAGGATATCTTTAATCAGTTTTTAATTACAGAAGCCAGTGACTCAAAACCTTTAGTACCTGACTTGGTTCCTGCTTGGACCTGATTCCTGCCCCCTCCTCCAGGCTCAGCTCTGCAGGTGCCGATGTGACCAAAGCCAGGCAGTGCAGGCAAGATTTCAAGGAGTTTTCTTATCCCAAATCCTGGAATACTGAGGGTTTCTGACAGAGCAACACTGGCTGCTCAGCATTCTGAATATATCTGATAATTTTTTATCTATCCTTGGCTCTTAAGGTCAGGAGATTCCCTAAAAATCCCCATTTTCCCATGTAAGAGCTGATTTTCCTGGTCACTGGGATTGCAGGTTGATATTTAAATGGAAGGTGATAGAAATAACTGTTTTGGTAGTGACATTTTAATTTTATCATTTCTAAGGAATCAGATACCTGATTCTCTGCTTTCTCTCTTTAGCAGCTCCTTGTCCCTGCCTGTTTCACTTGTTGCAAAACCTGCTCGGAGATTTGAGCTGCTCCTGCGACGGCAGAGCTCAGCCTCCCTGATCCTACTGAATCACAGGAAGAAAATCAGCAAAGGCACTGACATCACCCCAAAAAATCCACTTTTGCCCAAAAAAGTGCCTAACAATACCCACAGGAACAGTCCAGACTGCTGATGAACTTTTTTGGTTCTCATGTTAACATAATTTGAGCTGAAGATAAACCCCAACTCTATTCTGGCTTGCATGACAAATATAAATTGAGCATGGAGCTTGGAAACAATTAATTTAAAGTAATAATTTGTATAAACATCCTAACAAAATTTTAAAGCATATTAAACACCCTGTTTTATAAACATAACACTTAATTTGAAAAAAAAAGAAACATTTAGAAGGTAACGCATTTAGGATAAGTGCACAACACATGAAAATAATAAATGAAATTTTCCCAGTTTAGAAAATGAATGTAATTAATTAACATTTAAATTACATTTTTAATTGCAATCATACCCTCCCAGGGGACTCATAAGGGACCATAATTGCAATTAAAAGCATGTGGATTAGATAATAAAACAATGCAGAGTGTCTGAAATGTGCGATTTAAAATGGAAAGCAGACATTGTTATCGGCACATCTAACTTAATTGTAGCCATAAAGCAAATGTGCTGTACAAAATAAAATTCACATACGGGAACATTTAATTCTTGAATCTCTTAAAGGGGACACGCTTGAGAGCACATTTTATGACAGGTTCTGTTTGAAACGGCCCTTTAAGGCTTTAGTATTCAGGGATAGTGCTTTAATGTTTTTGCATTAATAAAAGCATAGCTGAATGTTCCTATTAAAATACACAGATACATTTAAGTAAGAGATGAAACTGAGTGCCTGGAATTTAAGTTGCAGAAGGCATAATTATATCAGGAACACATTTTTCTTTGTTATGCTTTGTTTTAAAATTGCCTTTGCCAGGGGAGAGTTGGAGAGGTGCTGCATTTCCAGGGTGGGAATGACCAGGAGAAGGTGGCTGAGAAATCAGTGTTCACTGGGCAGACACAGATTCACTCCACCTTCAGCATGGTCACCTCCCAGGCCAGTGCACCCTCAGGAATATCGACATCCTGCTTTTCCTGCTGCTGCACTGCTGCTTTTTGATAAATACTGACCATTTTAGCCTTTAGTGGCACTAATTCTTCATTTTCCACCAACTTCCACTTTATCTTTTTTGTTCCTGTGCTGGGCACTGGGTGAGGGGCCCCTCGTGTTCTGTGTCCAGTTGTGGCCCCTCACTGCAAGAGGGGCTGGAGCTGTCCAGGGCAGGGAACGGAGCTGGGAAGGGGCTGGAGAATCCTGAGAGCTGGGAAGGGCTGGAGAATCCTGAGGGGGCTGGGAAGGGCTGGAGAATCCTGAGGGAGCTGGGGAAGGGCTGGAGAATCCTGAGGGAGCTGGGAAGGGGCTGAGCCTGGAGCAAAGGAGGCTCAGGGGGCCCTTGTGGCTCTGCACAGCTCCTGCCAGGAGGGCACAGCCGGGGGGGTCGGGCTCTGCTCCAGGAACAGGGACAGGAGCAGAGGGAACGGCCTCAGGCTGGGCCAGGGTGGATATTTGGAAGAATTTCCCCGTGGAAAGGGGGGTCAGGAACTGGAACTGCCCAGGGAGGTTGGGAGTGCCCATCCTGGAGGTGTCCAAGGAAGGGCTGGGTGTGACACTTAGTTCAGATATAGACATGAACAACTCCAAATGTTCTCGTTGAATTTGTCAAGTTTTCACTTTTACCAGGTAAAAGAAAAAAATCCTAAATCCTTCAATGAATTAAATGATGCTGGTCTAATTCCAGCTGGACCAAAAGTGTGCTGTGTAAATAATGCTGTAATTCCCCATAAGATACCCCAGGTTATCTGCTCTGCTGTGCCCCTGTGTCAGAGATTCCAGGAAGGAATCGAGTCCAGCTGGTAACACATACCATGGAATTCCTGCTGCCAGGGGGAAATCCACCCAGGAAGGAGTTTTATGGTGTAGAATATGGTGTGGTACTTCTGCTACCTTTGAAAATACAATGAGAGTCAGAACACAGTGAGTGTTTGTGGTCCCTGCATTAACCCTTTAAAAATTGTGGAATCTTGACACAATTCCATGGAATCTTTGTCACTATCTCTGCACTCCTATACACTGTACCAAACTCTGTGGGGACAGCATTTCCTAAGGGTTGGAAGAGTCCCCCTGAGGGGAAACAATGCTGAAAGCATTACTCAGAGGAAACTTTTGAACTTGAGGGTGACATTTTTCCCTGTGACTGCTCGAAGAAGCAGATATAATTTGTTTTATAATACTTCCCACACCCCCTCCTCCCCCCAGCCAGGAGTGACAATGCTATATGGAGCTCTCTGCAGTGCTCTGCATATGGTGCTGCTGGAATTTGGTGTTTTGGGCAACAAAACATTCATTGTTGGGATTTTAGCAGGTTTTGGGCAATCCAGGAGCAGGGGGAGCTGGCACCAACCATCCAGAATTAAATATACACAAAGTAAATGCTTATTTTTTAATCCACATAGCCCCACACAGCAGGTACCCATGAAAATAAACAGTTACAGCAGTGGGCTGTGCCATGGGATGTTTACCTGGACACATGGACACCTGGACACATGGACACACGGACATCTGGACATATGGACACCTGGACACTTGGACACCTGGACACTTGGACATATGGACACCTGGGCACATGGACACCTGGGCACATGGATACTTGGACACCTGGACACATGGACACACGGACATCTGGACATATGGACACCTGGACACATGGACACTTGTGTATCTGTTCATCTGGACACCTGGACAGCTGCACACTTTCACACCTGTACACAGGGACATCTCCACACCTGGACATGTGGACACCCAGACACCTGTAACCTGCTCACCTGGACACCTACACACCTGGTGTGTGCCTACACACCTGTACAGCTGACATCTGCACACCTGGCCCCCTGCACACCATGCACCCCACAGTACTGCTGAGCTGCTGCATTTGTGATAAGGCAGAGTGTGATAAGGCACCCAGACAATCCCTGAGTGTTCTCCCCAGCTCAGTGCCAGCACAGCGACGTCTCCTGTCCCCCCTGGCCGGCTCCAGCCCCCCTGGCCAGGATACAGGTTTGAGATGCTGATCCCTTCTTAGCCAGGGAGCTTTAAACTTTGCTGAGCTCATCAGTTGTCCAGTGGGACAAAGCCCAGCCTGAGCTGCCTGAGGCAAACAGTTAATCACATTAGCAGGCCACTAATGTTCCAATCGGGAAGTGACAAAAAGTAAAGCAACATTTAGATTTGCTGTGTGGAAACACATCCAGATTAAATTTAATTTGGATAGTCAGAAAATAGGGGCACCTGTCAGTTCCTAGGTAACACGGGGATTTTTTTCTAGCATCACTTACTACCTTGGGGAAAAAAGCTCTTTCTGAAGCCAAAAAACCTGACAAGGTGTAAGTCATACAATGCATTGTGCTGCATTCTGCTGGCTTACATTGGTTCATGTCTTGTCATATGACAATATAACATGACACAAACTGCGGCTACATCGCATTGGAGATTTCTAAAACAAAGCTTCCCAGCTCGGCAGCAGCAGGGCTGTGCTGGGATCCACTGCTCCATAAAATATGCACAGCCAGCCCTCGACACCAGCACAAACTAATAGGATCGGAGAAGCAGAACTTTTCATTCCAGCAGGATTTCACCACTGGAACTTTGTAACCCCCCGCTTTGATTTTGTTTGTTAATTAATTGCGGGAACACGGCAAATGCAAAACAGAAGCACGGGGTAGAAAAGTAGAGGGGAAAAAAAAAAAGAGGTAAAGATAAAAGACGGAAGAAAATTAATTGTTAATTATTTATTAGACGGTTCATTTGCTCACACCTACATTACTGTGTTGGTGTTTTAACCCACTGTGCTCGCTCCTCAAGCCTGACCCCAGCCACGTCGTTAGCTGAGTTCCTTTCCTTTTGTCACTTCTCATTAATTTCATCAGCTTTTGAAAAAAAAATGAGACGTGAGATAGGAGCTCTATGGAACAATGTGAATAATTCTTCAGGGGTGCTCCTTTCCCAAGCTGTGGTAAATAAAGTCCCAGCACACAAGGTGGGGGTGATGCTCTGGGGGTGCAGGGGTTGTCTGTCCTTCCCAAAGGGCTCCCAGGGCACTGGGGTGGGACAGCCTGATCCCACACGTGCTCCTTTGGGAACAATCCTTCCCAGCATTAATCTGCTACAGGAGCTGGAGCTCAAAGCCACCAGGAGAGTGAGAGCCCGAGAGCATCACGCACATGCAGAGGATGAAGACACCAGCATTTCTTTAATATATGTTAACTGTAGCATTAAAGACAACCACAGTATATCATGACACCTCTGAAAGCATGGCTTGAAAAATAGAATCACTGCAGCCTATATAACTTCAGGATTTGTCTCTGCAAGTGTTTCAGTAAGTGGTTATTTCACTTAAAACTTGTTTTACTTTTTTTTTTCTCTCAGCACAGTGCTTACAGAAAAGGAGAATATGAAAAGAATTTTTTTCTGGTTCCTGTGCTTTGAAAATTAATTTCCTTACTTTCCTCTAGCCTTCTAAGGGGGAAAAAAAATCTCTTTTCAGCATAAAACCTCTTACAGATTTACTGTGACACATTCAACATGCAATAAGTTGTCCACCATGAGACCCCTGGCTCCCAGGGTAGCATTTATTTTAGCTACAAAAAGGTGCAAAGCAGCTTGGATTTATATAAATGTAAAATAATTTCAGCAGTCTGACACAGGAAAGGTAGGTCAAATCATGCTTAGTACTTATGTAATTTTTTTTTAACTACTGAAATGTAATCATATCCTGGAGTTGGGTGATCTCATCTCGGATCAGGGAAACTACAGTTCTAGCAACTATAAAAGGGGAGAAAACCTCTTCCATCCTCAGCAAACAGAAGAAAAATAACACAAAGCTTTTCTTTGATCTCTTTGCCAAATAAAGTACTATTCTAGCACCTGACATATGACTGCAGTGACCCTGAGATATTCCTCCTGTACATTACCTTTACTTTGTTTCAGCAAAGGCAAAACTGGTAACAGAACTCCATCATTTACCCTTAGCTTCTTTGAAACCATTTTTCACATTTAGTCCCTGATAGAAAAGGAACGTGTCTGTTTCCTACACTTGATTTATTACGTAGTTTCTAAGCAAAACACTTTTATCTGAAAGTATAGGTCAGACAAAGGAATAATGCAATCAAAGAGACACTTGCAGAAACATTATAAATACTGTATTTTATACAGCAGAAGCCCTGGCTGTCAGAGATGACTGCCTGCTCACAGACACTGGAGTTCATTGTCTGCTGGTAGAGCAAAAATTGTGCTTAAGCTAGAAGAGGAGTATCTTTTAGCATTTTTTATTATGATTGTGTTTTATTTGGTGATGGTTTTTGGGTTTTTTTTTTGAGCAGTAATTACATTGTTTGAAAAATCTGGTGTTCTATGAACATTTGAGCCCCAAGAGGCTGAGTTAGAGAAGGTGTTTTTATTGCCTTTTATTTTGCCAGAGATCACTCTGTGGTGGGTAGCAGGAAGGGTGGCAGTCACTGTGCACCATTCACTTGGGAGGGTGGAACAAATCCATTCTGCTCCTGACACAGCCCTGTCCCTGTCCTGCCAGGCACCCCCAGCTCCCAGGATTCCTCCTGACAAGCCTGGGCAGGTATGGAAGCTCTGCTATTCCTGCTTTGCAGAGAGGAAAGAAAGGCATTAGGATGAGGAAAGGCTGGGAGAACTGGGATTGTTCACATGGAGAAGCTTTGGGGTGACCTCACTGTGGCCTTGCAGGGCCTGAAGGAGCTGCAGGAAAGATGGGGAGAGAGGATTTCCAAGGGATGGAGGGACAGGACACAGGGAATGGCTCCAAACTGCCAGAGGAGCCATGGAGCAGAGCCAGGCTGAGGTCACTGCTTGCCCAGGTGACCAGAGGAGGACTGGAGGAAGGAACAGGGAAAGGAGGAGTGAAAACTGCTTGGAACAGCTTCCAGAGTTGAGAGCTTCTCCAAAATGACCTGGATTGACAGCCACCTGCTTTTTTATCAGAATATCTGTCTGTCCTTGCCGTGGGCTGTAAATCAGTGGCACTGGAAGCCCCTCTCTGCTGGTGAGACAGCGCCGGGCTGCACATCCCGGGAAATCTCTGCAACGGGGAGGAAGCCGAGCTTCCTCTTTTCCAGGGAAACACAAGCAGGAGCTTTCATCTTGCGCCTGGTGTTTGGCTGCTGCAGTGGCAGCTGCCAGCGAGCTGATGGACCCGTGTCAGAGCCCTTCCCTCCCCTCCCCTTCCCTTCCCCGGCCGGGCAGGATGGGCAGCAGATGCTGAGCACAGCAATGGGATCCAAACCCCAGCGAGCGTCTGGACAGAAGGGGGCGAGGGTTCCCCTTCCAGCTGCTGCTGGGAAAGGAATAGGGAACGGGCTGGAGCCTGCCGGGCTTCAGCACAGACACAAACCCGAGGCGACTGAAATTCGGAAGTGCTAAAGAAACGGCAAGGCAATGCTCAATGTGTTACGACCTTTCCTGCTATTTTCAAAATTGCAATCTTAAGGGAAAAGAATGGAAAAAGGGAGCCCACCCTCAGCACATGGCTGAAAATGTTATTAAAAGCAATGAATTCTGCTTTATTGTTATGTTTAATTTTTTTTTAAAGTGCCATTTGGAGCAGAGGCAGCGCAGAGGATGCCTCCCTTAAACTGAAGATAAGTTTGATATTTGAAAAGAACCAATTTATCTCATTCATTCTTTTACACGCTCACTTATATTTATTTATGTGCACACTTCTTGGAATTGCATTTTTATTTTGTACTAGGTGCAGTGGCTGTTAATGATCACATACAGTCATGAGAATTAAAATAGAATCCTGCATTTCACTTGGACACCAGAGCAGCACACACGGGATGCAGGATATATAAATAACAAAGACCTTGAATAATCACATATTCTATATCCTCTCTTACTGGAATATAAAAGCAAGCCCTAACCTATGACAAAACTTAATACAAACGAGATAGGAAATAAATAAAATGCACAATGCTGGAGCTCAATTTGAACTATTCAGACTTCATCAAAACATATTGGAAAATGTGTGATAGGACAGGGAAAACCTTTGCATATAAATTATAGCTATGAAAGGATATGCTGCTGCAAACAAGTGTAAAGATGAAACTTCCCCAAAACTTATATCAAGCATAAGATATTGTAAATAATAATTTACATTTAAATAGCACCTTCAGCTCGGGAGGATCTGGGAACATTTTGCTAAGCACAAGTGAAATCTGTGGTGGGAAGGGGATGCAAACAGTGAGTGCAGCACTGTTTTGTTCTACACTGCAGGGGGAGGGAAGGGGCTGCATGGGGACAAAATCTCCTGACCCCTACGTGCACTTCATTCATATCAGCCAGGCAGTTCTGGCTGAGCACACCAGGAGAAACCCTCTCTGCCATGATCCAGTGTGGGAAGGTGTGTGCTTGGGTATTTGCAGGAAAGGAAAGGGGAACTCAAAGAACTCTTGGCTTCAAATCTCAACAAGCACCAGAAAACTGCTAAAAATATCAATGTAAATGATAGTGTTACGCTTACAAACTACCTTGTATTTGACAAGTCTGGCCCTCCTTCCCGACCAGAAGGAAGAGTTTTCAAATTCTAACAGCAGGGAAATATCACAAAAGGAGGAGCTGGCTGGAAAACTGTGTCCATCCCAGGATGAGGAACAGGACCCTCTGTGGAGTCCCAGACACTCAGCAGCCCTTCCATGGCTCCCCCACACCAGTCCTGGCTGCTCCCCAGTCCTGACCAGCACAGGAACCATCCCAGTGTGAAATGGTCTCAGGGAGTGGGGCAGCAGCACCCCAGAGCTGATCCACGGCGGCCCAGGCACTTTGATTAATTAGGTTTCAGTATTAAACAGGTTATAAGGGAACAAGGAAAACAAAAAAAGCTGTCACAGACTGAGGCACAGAAGGTTCCTCAGTGGTAGATGATGCCACTAGAAGCCTCACAGAAGAGTGTGGATTCACTTGAGTGTGGATTTTTGGAAGAAAAATGGTGAGGCCCTGGAACAGGAATTCCCAGAGAAGCTGTGTCTGCCCCTGGATCCCTGGCAGTGTCCAAGGCCAGGTTGGACAGGAATTGGAGCAACCTGGGATAGTGGAAGGTGTCCCTGTCATGGTTGGGGTGGGAATGGATGATCTTTAAGGTCCCTTCTAACCCAACATCAGCCGCATAAACCCTCCTCCAGCCTCACTGACACCTCCTAAAACTCCATGTGACTGCTGGAAAGAGACCAAAAGCATTTACCAAATAAACTGTGAACCCAGGCAATAAAGAAGGATGTTACACATTATTTCTCAGGTACCCAAACCATTCATTTCAGTGTATTTGAAGATGAAGAATAAAGGAACAATGTGCTGTGACAAAATAGAAAAGGAGCACCGATGTTCTCCTTGAGAAGCAAACTGTTCTCATCAGCCTGACAATGTGATTTGTCTTCTGCCAAACCAGTCCCATCCCATATTGTACATCAGGAAGCACAGAGGAACTCATGGGTATACCCAGTTTACTTCCACAATCTCTGTATTTATGAACAGGCTTGGAATAACTCAGTGTTACAAGCAAAGAGCAGAAGAAATGTACAGTTAAAATGGACACTGAAATTACTTACAGAAAGAAATCAGCTCTTTTACAATACCAGCCCTTGGCTGATAAGAACAGATTATGAACTAGGCAATGATAGCAGTAATCCATCCTTTATGTTTATATTTTAGGAATATCCTAACCTTGAGGGTTTAGCATGCAGGTTGAAACAAATTGCCCTGATCACCAATATCAAAGTGTCAAGCTGAGATATTGCATGTCAATCATTCTGTGACAAAGATAAAAGTGAACAAGATGCATTTCATAGTTACACAGAGAGGGAACATGGATTATGTATTTAGTGGCTTTTTCCCCTCAACATACCTACCAGCATTTCTGAGTTGTTTTAGCAAGAAACTTGAAATATAATCGTTTCAAGACAAATTACAGAGATGCTCTCAACAATGATGGAGGTCTCCCTAACTGTAGATTCTCCTCACAAACATTGAGTCAAGCCAATACCACCAGACTTTATGAAACTGTGAATTGCATCTCCGCTGAGAGTGCCCTACTACCCAGACAAATCAATTGGCTTGACCTTTACATCTGCCCTACAGAATTTAAGCAAAAAGAGAGAACAAGAGAGAGAGAGAGAGAGAGAGGGAAATATCATCTCAGATGCTGCCTTATAGAGAAGGGGAGAAAGAAAATTTCCCAGACCCTGGGATACAAATCTGATCTCTGGTTTCCCTGTGCTTTCAGGGAATGTGTTTTGGGACCATCCTGGCTAAAACTTCAGCTCCTGGAGGTTTTGGACACTGAGGGCAGCACAACTTCCCCTCTGCTCCCTCGAGCTCAGGCTCCTGGAATCCCTGTCAGCTGCACACCCAGCATCTAAGAGCTTTCTTGGATCTCTCCCACTGGACCAGATTCTCAGCTGCTTTCCCTGCTCCTTGAACTCTTGCCAAAGGTTTAACCTAAATGGGACTCCAAGAGAACTGCGAGCCTAGAAGGAAAGGCTCAAGATATATGATAGCTGCTCCCAGAAATATAAACCAATATTTACAGAATTGTACAAACATCCTATTCTCATTAACTCCCCTGCAGCTTTTCTGAAGTCCCATTCCAAATATAACTGGGCAGTATATACTACGGAAGGAAAAATGTAAATACATGCACAAACTTTTATTTAATCTCTGGAGAAAAACAATGTACATATTGATGGATTCCCTTCTTTCCCCTTTACAGTTTAAACCATTTTCTGTAGTGGACAGAAATTTTAAAAAGACCAAAAGGCAGAAGACTAGCACACATTATGGTATAATTCCTCCTATTTTTAAAGGATCAGCACGTATGACAGATCCTGGAGCATATGACTATGTGACAATTTGTATTACAAATCTCAAATTTTACTGATTTTTTCTTAACTGGTAATTTTATCAATACAAGTAATCCAGACTCTTACCAATAAAAAGAAGATTTTTATGGATTTAATTTGTGGAATTCTGGCTGTGTTCAGCTATTGCTGAGAAATCTGCTGTGAACCAAATGTCCCCTGCAACACCAACATGTTACCAGCAAAGAGAAAATGATGCCGTTCCAAACAGGGAATATTTACCTGCAGGATTGTGTTCCAGCTGGTTTTAATGTTGTATAAATATTAGACTCAGGTTTGTTCAGCCAATGTTGGGCCCACATTTAATGTAAGAAGTCTGGAGCTGGGGGATAACTGCTGACAGTCTAAATAAACCTGCAGGTGCCATTGCAGAGCCATTCTTCTTTGTGACACCATCTGGTGACAATGACCCCCCACAGCCACCTGAGGTGGGGTGGTTCCAGCCCCACAAACTCCTTCAAATCTGGGCTTGAATCCCCTTTTCATTTCAGCTTTTCCTCAGAATAAATAGTATCTTGGTCCTGTTTCTCCACCATTAGCCTGAAGAAGACTTTGCTGTGCACACTGGGCTACTTTTTGTGATCCCAAACTGCACATTCAAAGTAAAACTAGAGTAGGATTGGCTGGGTAAAGACTACAGTGTTTAGTCTCAAACCCCAGCTGTGCTGAACGGAGGTATTTACCCAGATCTCACTGTTAGAACCACTTGGCCAGAAGGCAGAACCTTATCTCTGTGAGCAGCAATTCCTTTCTCAAAGCAAAACCACACCAGCAACAACTTACATTTTTTCTTTTAGAACTGAGAGTCTTGGATGCAACATTACTGCAAATATCCTAAAAAGAGAAGCTGATAACAGCTGCCTGCTGCAGTTTCCTCTGAGATCTGTGTGTCCATGGCATGCCATCCATTTTTCTGGACTCACAGGAAACATTTCCAGTAAGCTTTCAACCCCAGAGTGTTACAGGAGTAGTACAGGTGTAGTGCTGAGAATGACAGGGCCAGCCTCTGCCACCCCATGGACAGAAATGTCAACAGAACCACAGACATGACTTTGAGGCCTGA
Source organism: Peucedramus taeniatus (assembly GCA_013400575.1). Taxonomy (NCBI): domain Eukaryota; kingdom Metazoa; phylum Chordata; class Aves; order Passeriformes; family Fringillidae; genus Peucedramus; species Peucedramus taeniatus. Next base: position 977,868 of record WBNO01027744.1, on the reverse strand, counting down.
TTTTATATTCTGCTTCCTTCATGTAGCTGCTGAAAACAGGGGTATCTGTTTTGCACTAGGGAGATGACATTTAGAGCAGTTCTGACCCGATCTCCTTCACACAAGGAAGCACATTTACCTGGAGTCCAGCCTGGCAAGAATCAAATGTAAGGCAAAAATCGTCTTCACCTGGTAAAAATGGTTTTGAACCTGATGCATAAAGATGTTTATCTGTGTGTGTATACATAGTACATGTCTATCCATGTGCACACATGCTCTGCAATTGCAACGCCAGGGAAGAAGGATGCTGAGCTTGGTGATGATAAGAATGATATAATGGCATTTAACACATTGGGAAGGGTGTACAAACAAACCTACATGGGAATACATGCAACAACTTCATCACCCAACTGCACAGTGTTAGCACTTACATGTGCTCTGTGTGGGATTGCTCTGATCTCTGATTCCAGGGAATGCTCTCCACAGAGGCAAACACTGGTGTAAATTAGCACCTATGTAAATAGATGCAACTGCTAGAAATTATTGAACTGTTAAGAACAAGGCAGAATGTTCATTTTTCATTAGCATGATAATTCCAGTCTTTGTATTGCAGCTGCAGGAAGAAACACCAGCTCAGAGCAGGACATCCTGTGCAGGACATGATGTGTTCAAGGTGCTGTGAGATGATTCCTATCTTAAAGAACTCAAATCTCTGTAGGAGATAGTAAAGAGCTGAAAACATGGAGCAATCAGATAATGTTCACTCAAAGATCCTCTGCCATAGCTGGGAACTGAACAGACTTCCCCAGGAGAGCCTCAATCATTGGTGCTGCTTTTATCCAGCACAGCTGGATTCTCCTTGTCTTTCCATGGACATGCTTGTCAGAAGACAGGGAGATGATTTTTCCCTTCCCTTATACACCCTGTGAAAAGGACTGTGAAAATTCCTCTATTTTTTTTTTTTTCCTGTATTGTCCTTCCCAAAGGCCTGCAGGAAAACCCATCACTCTAAGGAGAGCCCCAAGGAGAAAGTCCCTGCCCTGGCTCATGTCTCTAGCCCAGACTCACAGAGCCCTCACGTTTGATGTTGGATCTCTGGGTTATGGATACAGCCAGATTTGTCTGTTAGTTGCCTCTCAGTTTTGTAACTCACACTGGGATTTTCTACAGCCACAGATTCTCACCCCAGGAAGGACTGAAATGACTTATTCCAGGCTAACTACTGTTACCCTTTACCACGTGTGCCCATCTCCTGAGCAATCCCCTTGCAATCCCCAGCCTCTCTGTGTTACATCAATTAGAATTTTGCTCTGTGATACAGCTCCAGCAGAGAGTTGTGTTAAGGACATGGGACAAATATCCAGCTCACCTGAGGAGAACACAAAAATATTAGAAAATCTGTCCCAGTTTCTTTTTGTTGTTAAAACATTTGATATCTGTTTGAAGTTTTTTTTTTCAATAAACACAGTCTTAATTTTGGTTTTGTGTACCTCAGGTGGGAGGACAATTTGCTGCAATTGTGAGAAGCATTCTTTACCATGAGAAGAAAGAAAGATTCAGCTGAAATCCCCAACTGCAGCCTGCCTAGGTGGTGCTGAAATAGAGATATTATGCTGCTTTTCCTGAATGTCCTTATGCAAACAGGACGTTGTAAATGTCTCCTTTTTGAAAAAGGGCCTTGTATCTGGTCTTAGTTCTGCCCTTTGATTTATTGGGAGCTTCAGCTGCAGACCAAATAGGTTTTCCTGTCTCTGCTAGCTCCTATTCCAGTCTTAAGTCATTGTGCTTTGAGACACGCTCCTCAAAGCACAAACTCTGTTACAGTGCCCTAAATAATATGTGATGCGAATAAGTGCTGTTAAAGAAGTTTCCTGTTTTGGTTTCCTTATTGGCACTCCAAGCTGAGCTAAAATCTCCAAAGGCCTTACTTAGCATGCAGATATTGAAACCAAACCAAAAAAAGATTCCTGCATTTGTTGTGCTGTAGCTTTAAATGCCCCTGGCAGAAACTTCATTTCTCTCCCTTTCTCCCTTTCGATCCTTCCCCCTCTCTCTCTTTTTTTGATGTTTCTTCTTTCTCTCAGCCTGTCATTGACAGTAAGTGCAATCACATTACACACAGCTTTCTTTGGAAAGCCCCCTTTTTAATGATCTGGCAGTCTGTAGACACTGACTGCTTCCAGAAAAAATTTCAATCCCTCTTCCCACAGCTTCCTCAAGCTCCAATGATAAATGACACCTGTCATTCTGTCACAGACAAACGGCACAGATGGGAGCGTCAGTGATATATGGCTCACCAGAACAGGAAATCAAGTTTGTTGGTTTTTTGGTTGGGATTTTTTTTAAACAGAAAAGAGCTGACCAGGACATTGTCATGAGGCTGTTCAGGGGCCCTTGCCCAGAGGAGGAAGGGAGGCAGGAGAGAGGAACCAGTAGTTTTTAAGTAGCAGCTGCAGTGTGCAGAGCAAGGGCTGCAGCTGTCTGAGTGGCTCTGCAGTTTGGGACTTGAGTACGTTTAAAACACGTCCCAAAGATACAAATTCTGCTCATCAAGCCATACCTGCACTAATGTCACTCCAGAGATCCACCCCAGCACCCTCCCAGCCTGGGAAATCAGCTTGGACAACTTTCCTGGAGCTGTGGTCGAAGCCCAGATTAGACGTATCCACAATTACATTTGATTTCTCTCAGTGATGGAACTGAACTGAAACCCTGGCTTTAAGAACACTTGAGAAATGGGGAAATTTAATTCCAAACCCATTTTCTGTCAGACAGGTCTTCCTTAAGCTTCTTTTAAAATCACTCATGTTTTCACAAGAAATTTTTTTTGCAGGCAAATCACTTAGGCTGCCTGAGACACGCAGCCACTTTTTCTCTGCCAAGCAGGCAGACAATAAGCTCAGAGCTCTGACAAAAACTGTGCAGAAGTTTTTACCCTGTGATGCCCTTCTTGATAAGAGAATTAAGTCCTGCCATTCTCCCTCTCCAGAGCAGCTGGAGAGGAAATGGGAGCCCAAGTGGTGGCTGAGCAATTAAAGAATATTTCACAGTCCTGAGAAAGGCAACTCTCCTGAGGACTGCACGAGGAGGAGAAAAACAGGACTGTGCACACAGACAGAGTGACAACCCCTAATCCCTGAGTGGGCAGATTTCTGCAGATAACTCACCACCATTACTGGGAGTGTAAAATCCACCCTTGCTCTCCACAGCCAACTGTGGGACTGTGTCCCAAAGGCTTTTCCGGATTTTGTTACAGAGCAAACACAATGCCATGGTCCCCTGAGACAAAGATAAACGAGCCCTTCTTCTGCCCTCAGGCACAGAACTTGTCCTTATTTATAAAATCTTCCCAGGTAAACATGCAATGAAGGTAGAAAAGTCAGACCCCAAGAAAGACTGTGGCTTGTCTTTGTGGAAGTGCAGGGATACATTTATAGAGCATTGCCTGTGATTCAGCTGTAGGGTTCTGAAAAGATTAACGTATGTCATGTGACAAAATCTCCACATGCTGCAATGGAAATATATCCCTGGAGGCTGCATTTTCAAAGGGAGCTGGGTGATAATGCTGCCTTTCCTGCACATTTATTGAATTTGATGTGTACAGTTGTGTGTACAAAAAACTAATCAGAAGTCCAAAGTGATGTGAAATACAACTAAGTATGCAGGCAAAGTTAACAAAAGAAATTTCATCACATTTTGGATGCTGATTATCAGCAGCAATAGCCTAGGGAGAACTTTGGAGCAAATTCCTCAGATTTTCCACCACTGTCTAGGCTCTATAAGGGCTCCAGTAGGGTTTCATGCTCTGTGTTAAGTCAATGTGAGGAAATGTATCAAATGAAGTGAATGATTGCTGACCCTCCACCATGGCTGGCTCAGTATTATACATATTCAGGGCATTAATATCAAGCCTTTCATCATCCATCAATAGTAGCCCAATAGATCACAGCACATTTTCATTGCATGGACAGATTTTTGTCTTTCTATAAATTAAGAATAGGATTCCTATGGAAAGAGGAGAGATAGGAACCATCACGGAGCTCAGACTCTCAAGTCCACCTGTGATGTCAATGCACAAAACCCAACTCTTCTGTGGGTAGAAGAGATGATCACACCATTGAGAAGTGATTGAAGATGTGATGCAGTGAAATTACTACAGTTACTTGCCCAACAGATATTCCAACCAGAGGAAATAGGGAAGGTTTTGGTGGGAGTCCAAGGAGCCACTGACAAATTAAAATGAAAATCAAGCTATTAGTTTGAAGTTTTTTTTATATCTCTGCCAGGACAAAGGGAGCAGCAGCAGCAGCCCCTGTGTAAAGGTGGGATGGAGGAGAGGACAACAAGCACAGCCCAGCTCCAAACATTCCAGCATGGACAGCACAACGTACCAGGGATCACTGGAGCAGAGGCCAGGGCAGCCTCTGTGTGCCTTGATCTGAAACTCCACCAGTGAGCTGCAAACCTGCTTTAGAGCATGGGGACAAAGTCTCTGGAGCCACAGACACAAAGGACAGTGACCTGCAAGGAGTGTGAGGTGTCCAAAGCAGCCCCTGCAGATCCATCACTGTGTGTGCTCTGCGCTCACTCTGCTCACTGCTCACACAAGAACCACAACTCCACAGCGAGGCTTGGACTGAATGAGAGCACCTGGGGCAAAGTTTCTTTTCTTATTCTATTTCCTGAGGATACAGCTGAGTGAGACTTTCTGGCTTGCACAGGCACTGCTCAGCTCGAAACAGATGCAGTTTTTCACTAAGAAAGATAACTCGCAAGTAGAATTTCCGCTGCTATCCTTCTCCATTAGGAGAGAAAATTAAAATATCCTTCAGGAGGGAATACATAACACTTTGTAAATTTAACAAGGGGTTTCTGCTGGCACTGAAGAATATCCTGAAAACACACTACAGAACAGTGTACATTAGAAAAAAAGAATAACTAGGATAATGCCAAGAGAAAAACATTCTGTAATGTCAATATTGTTGCATCAGGATAGTTCTAGCCAAGGATATTTTAAGCTTTGATCAAAACTGTGAATCTGTTGAGGCAGAATTATAACCCCATGTAGAAAAAGTCTGAAATTTGTAATGACAATTAAAAAAATATTATGTTCCGGAGAGACCAAAAATGAAACAGAGATCCCAAGCCAGCAAATAAAATTTACCAAACCAAGCAAGTGAGAGAGAAGACGCTGGAGCCTTACAACAGAATGTGAAACAAACCCAAAAGGGAAACCTGGTTTTGAAGGGAAGGTTTTTAAAAGCACTTGGAGAATTTAAATGCCCACTTGCCATGGCCTTTTAGTGAGAATTTGGTGCCAGAATGCTCTTTTATACTTTTGAGAATCTCAAGTAATGGAGTCACTTGAGAAAAACAGGACAACAGCAAACAGAACACGCCACAGGGTTAATTTTCCACAATGTGCAAGAGATGCTGACAGACAAGCCAATGGGCCAACTGGGAAAGAACTGGGACCTGCACCAAAAATGTACTTGTCAAGTAGTTGCAGATTTTTTTTTAGCTGTTCTGGGATAAAATTGACGTGTTTTGACTGATGAATCATGAGCAAAGATTGCCCAGTGTGCTCAGTTTGAAATACCATCTTCTACCTGTGTGTGCTGGAACACTCTGTTCTCTCCTCTGAGCATTTCTTTGGCAAATCTGTTCTTGAAGTAACAGCTAAGCAGAAATCCTTCAGGGTGCAATCCTGTTCTTCCCCACCCCAACAGGGATGAGACCACTGAATCCAGCTGGGAGCAGAACCAAGCTATTAATAAGGACACTTCACACACATCAAAATTTTGCAAAATAGTCATTTCTTCACATGTCCCTTGCAGCATGTTGGGACAAAGACATTTACTGAGACGTGTTTGCTGTCATCCACTACAGTGCCAGCACCTGACATGAGCCATCAAAATTGATGACAAATGGCAGGAACATGGGGGGCCTGCTTGCTCCTTCTCTGATTCCCAGGCCTCCTTATCCCCAGTAATTGTGCTTCCCTGCTCTTTGTCCCCCTTCAATCTCAGCACTTCCAGCTGCTGTGGAATATGATGGTGAGAACTCAAAGCTTCATCAAACTGAAGAGGATGGTGGCAGCTGCATGGGATTTTCAGGCTCATCCCTATCCCAATCAGTGTCATCCTGTTTTCAGCCATTCCAGAACCCATAAATGCCCATACATCACTGCTGGCATTAGGGCCTTACATTTCTGATCCTCCCTGAACTTCCAGGAGGACAGAGCAGCTCACACAAATGGTGCTGGTTGAAATTTGAAGCAGCATCCTACCTCTTAAATTGGCTGTATTCAGTCTAATCTGTGCCTGCCCAGCCTTTAGCATTCCCTGGTGTCAGATGTACCAGCAAATTTGCTAAAAAATAACTTTACCTGCTTTTTCTTTCTCTTTAATGCCTTATCTCAGTGCTTCCTGCCTTTGGTGTCCTTTCCTGCTTAATATAGCTTTGAATTCCTCTGAGCTGCAAGATGAGAATGCAGAACACTCTGTGGGGTCTGACTTCCCTGGGAGAGGCTTTTCTGGCTCCTGCTCAGGGACCAGCACAGAGATGGATTCCCTTCATCCTAACACGGATCTAACAGGATCATTCATGCCTTGATGAGTCCCTCAGGTGAACACTGGCTGGACCTTAGCAGACTTTAAAGCCTGCTAAAATCCAGTCTCCCCATGGTCATAAATATACAGGGAATTAACTGGCTCCACTTGCAGATAACTAATTTCTCTTTCAGTTGAATTAATGCTTAGATTTGTGAATTTTACCAAAATTAATGACTAAACAAAAGTAACTGAATGGCAAGGATCCCATCAAAAATATTTTGTGAGTATGAAAAGCGTTATGTCATGTCAGCAGAGGATCCCACAGAAGCCACACGATGTGATGTGACACTCCTCAAGAAATGTAATATAACATGGCACCACCAAGTAAGCAAAAAAAAGCCCAAACATTTTATTTTTAGCTGAGATGCTCATTACCTTCCAATGTCTGATCTGAATGGTTTTTGACGGACTTAAGTGGAGTGAATTTGGCTGATGTCATGGGTTTAATAGCTATTTGAATTATCCCAATCTTCTAGCTGCTCTCTAAATTTTTAATCTTTTCTGTTCACTATGAGGACAAAAAAAGTCTCTTCTAAAATAATGGCCTGAAAAGCTGTCATTGCACACTCTAAATGCAGCATTTGGACCAGACCTCTCTAATATATGTCACTCAAAGATGCATTTGGAAAAGCTTTGTGAGATTCTGAGAGAAGCAGAAAACTCTTGCCTGGTCCTTGTTCTTCAGAGCAACGTGTGGCAAACAGAGCTACACAGATGCAACAGCAGCTCCTTAGAAAAGCAGAGCCGAGGGATTAAAGATCCTGATTCCTACAGATGTGATCACAGCACTGGAGATCACAGGGAGAAAGGAACCAGCTCAGGATGCACTTCAAGGGCTACGAGGTTTTCTTACCAAATCCCAGTTGCCCCAGCCTGCTGGGAAAAGCCCTCCCTCAGGTTTTACAAGATGTAACCCCAAACCTAGGGGAGAAAATAATAAAATAGGAGGGTGGGAGAAGGAGGCAGCAAACTTGTGGCTGTCTGTGACATGTCCAGTGGGCTCCAGCATGAAGTGCAAGCTCAGCCCTCAGTTCCTATCAGCATTACAGCCAGGAGGTTCTGGCATGCAGCGCTTGCTCAGCCCTCAGCTCATATCAGCATAAACACTTCATCACAGCTGACACGCTGATATGCTAAATGAGTAAGTGCGGTGCACAAAGAGGTCACAGGGAAGTTAACTAAAGGGATTATAAGGGACAGTCAACACACTTCAAAAAGAAAAAACCTGATAGGTGCAGAAAACATGGTAAATGAGCCCGAAGAATGCAAACCCTCCGCCATGCACTCCATTACAGCCCTGACAGTCCAGTTCCAAACAGTTAAATATGAAACTGTCAACAAGGGCCTGTCTTAATAACCAAACTTGAGGCCTTTTATCCTGGAAGATTTATGAAGTAATTTTAAAGAGGCCCAAGCAAACATCTGTCAATAAATTGAATGCCGGCTACAGGATTTACAAGCAAGACAAGAATTTCTCATTAAGTGCACATTAGCACTGTGGGGATCATAAATAGTAAGAGGGCAGGATGCTGAGCCTCTCAAGCTGTCATTAAAACACTATCTAAGAACTAATGAGGAAGTGATGGAAGGATACTAATGATCCCTCAGGCTCCTTTCATTCAGCGGTGCCTGTGATACAATTTCAGTTTGCCACAACTGAAAGGTTTCAGAGAACCTCCCAACTCTGTCCCTGCGAACCCACAGGGACCCTGAGTGCTCACTGGGGGACCAGCAATGGCACTGCCACAGCTTTGTCCTCCAGATCACACCAAGCTTGGGGTGACAAGTCCCAGACACTGCTGGGGGCCAGCAGGAGCTCTGTGGGTGCCACCAGGTACATCTGCAGTGCCCTGGAGGTGAAATAGGAATTTTCAGATGGAAAACAACTTGCAAGTGATTTTGAGCTTCTCTATTGAATAGTGAGGTTGGAAGATTTCTGTGACTGTGCCTGTCTGAGCAATGACAAGGTCTGGGGGCTGCCCCTCAGCTCTCAGCCTTGCCAAGAGAGGGACAAAGGTTTCCAATAATCCCTGGAGGACTGGAAGTGGCTCTGGTTCCCCAGAACATCAGCAGATCCCTCACAGCCTCAGTGGCAAACTGCACTGAGAAGGAGATGGCCCAATTCTTACAGAACTCCTTTGAAAGCGGAGGTAGCAGCTGCTCCAACTCTCACTCCAGAGAATGGGGCATTCAGACAATCCCCTTCTCTCCTGGGTTGCAGCTTTCCTTCAGTCTCCATGTGAGTTTGATGGAGTTTATCCTGCCTGGAACGTTACAGAACTCATCAGGGATGTGGGACACTCCATTCAGAACTTGGACTTGATGGTGATTCTGTCCCATTCCTGCAGCCTCCATCACATTTCTGACTCTTCTGCACCCACCTCCCCTTCCTTTCTGTGTTCTGGGGACCAGAAGCTGACACAATTTTCCTCACGACACCTTGGTCAGAAATGACACATTTTTGAGCCTTATTGTCAGCAAATCTGTTTGCTGACGGGGAAGAAAAAATATCTTTTTAATTATTTTGTTTTCTACCAAGACAGGAATCTTCCTTTTGCTTATGTCCCCTAGCATAAGGACCAAAATGATTACTGCAACATAAAAAACCTATTTCTACCAATAAAAATTATTTCTTTGGGTCTGCAGTATATTGGCACTTAAACTATAATGTAGTTACATTTTTTTCTGTAATAGATGTTTAACACACTGTATTGATGCTGTGGATGTATGTCTCTTTCTGAGACTTTTGTCTGCAGAAGAAATCAAATGAACATAACCAGAGTGCACATTAGGAGAAAGACATTATATTACTGAGCAGCAGCACATAGCAACAAGTCACTCATCAGTTAAAAAACCTCATTCTGAAGGAATATTGTAGTTAAAACCTTTCAACATGCAGCTTTCCAAATGAGTCTGTCCATAAACAGCAATTGTTAATAACTTGTATTTAATAGATAGTTGTCTCCAACAAAATTAACACATAAAAAGACCAACTTTTTCAGTAAAGGACAGTAAAGACAAATGCAGCTCTGTGCATTCAGCAATTGCATGAACATCACACTCCAGACCAATTTCCTCCCAATGTTGGAAATTTGATGCAATCCAGGGCAGTCAATAACAGATAATATGTTCAAAGGGTTCAGAACCGAGACTTCCAATAAAGCAACAAATAAATACCTGAAATAAATAATTGGCAAATGTTATAAACTCCAGTGAGTCCCTTTTTCAACCTTTATCCTCTGCGACTCAGGTTATGTTCACATGGGCTAATTTCCAATACTTTTTAGACTGACTCAACCAATAGGATCAATTATTTAAAAGTATTTTACCAGTCAGTGCAAGTCAGGATAAAATTTCTCCCAATCTAATTAGTCCTTGTGATGTTATGGCAAGTGTGGAAATGTATAATTACAGTGTAATTACCCAGGCACCGTAAATGCAGCAAGTTGCAAATTCCAGGCTAAATTTCAAAATTGGGTCATTTGAGCAGGTTCAAAATTAGGCAGACCTGTTTGCTCATCCCTGCTAATTATGCTGTCAGCTCCTCCAAAGCCAGGCACCTCACAGGAGCATCCCCCTGTTTAATCCATGAACTGCCTGCCCTGTGTGGGGATGGAAGGGAGCTCCCCAATTAGGGACTGAAGATTTCTGGTGAAAACAATCATTTTGGTGTGCTACTGTGAAAAGGACTCTCAGCCAGCACCAGTGAGAGCACTGCAGTTGCATGGTCACTGCTCAGTCCGTGTGAGGACTCTGAATCTTGGCAGAACGCAGTGGATTTGTATTTCCATGTATTTTTTGACAATTCCATGTGCTCCAGTGAACAGGACTGTGTGCAGGGCCAGCTGTGCTTTGGCTTTCTGGTGGCCAAGTGCCACACAAAGTGTGAGTGCCCCAGTTCAGCCCAGGTACAGAGGTTTGAGCCCATGGACTGATTCCCATCAGCAAGAATCCACACCAATAACCAACCATCCTTGTGCAGAAGGAAAAGTTGACGCTTCAAACAGCAACCTTAAAGTCTGATGCAAAAAAATTCCTACTGCAGGGGTGAACCCTTGGTGTCAGTGGTGTGACCAGGGATTTAGGAACACCTGAGAAAGTGCCAGGCTTGGGAATGGCAGGAGGCAGAGGAGCTGCCCTCGCTGTGGGAACTGCTGGCACACAGGTAGAGCCATATTTTAAAAAGCAATAAGGAGAAGTGTCTATTTTGATCTGTTCCAGTAAAGCCCACCCTGCTTCAAACATTTATTTTTTTTTGTTCAACGAATGTTTTATGGGGAAAAACGCCTACAAGGACACATCCATCTGCTGACCCAGCTGTGGCTGCTAATATACATAATGGGAGAGAAATTTCCTGTTACTGATTCCTCTGTGAACTGCAGACCTGAATCCTTTGTTTTAGATACCAATTCAACAATTTTAGTATCAATAATTAACAAAACCGATTCATTTATTTAATCAAGATCTCAGGCGATGGGTCCTGAATGGAAAATAAAAGGAACTTTTTCTTTCTTTGACATTTTAATGAAATAAAATTGATTCTGTTTTTAGGTAAGGTTATTTGCATAAATATGGAAGGAAAGTAAGCTTTAATATTAACGTTATCTCAAGTAGAGAAAGGAAAAAGATGTTTATATTGATTTGCATTTATGCTTTGTACTGTATTGCTATTATTAAGGGGATTTAAATTTAGGTTTTTTCATTTTGAGCTCACTTCTACTATTATGGTGGGATAAAGGTGCCCTTAATCCCTTCAAGGATCAGATCCTTTTATTTAAACACACACCTGGTTCGTGGTAACTGAACCAAATTTCTAATTATGAAAAGAAGGTTTCATATCCAAATTTAGCTGACTTGAATAAAAATCCCCAGGTGTTGCCTTACCTTTTTTTACTATATATTTAATGTTATCAGACTTGCTGACTCATGAAACTGAGGTTATAGCAATTTTAACTATGCTGAAAAATTAATCCATCATTTGGAGAGTGCTGCACTATTCTTTATCCTGTATTTCTTGCTCTGAGTCTTCCTCTTATGCTATCTGCAGTTTTTGGCCTTGGAAGGCTTTAGTGGTGGGGTGATGAATATCAGCCCATCCACTTTTGCTTCCCCTGTGTTTCTGAGGTGCCTTTTCTGGTTGGGGTAGATGAAACTTCAAAAATGCTAAGCCTGGAGTTCGCATGTGTTCATCTAAAATATCTCCCTGATTCTGCAAGTTGGGCTAAAATTACAAGTTGGGGATTTCAAGCCCTCCCACTCCTGATTAGGCTGAGAACACGATCTTCTGCAGCACTTGAGGCACTTCTGCTTCTGTCATTAGTTGAACACCAGAAGTGAAAACAATTCATGTTATCTTTCCTGAGTCAGATGTCAGCAGCAGGGCAGTGCTGGGCTGTCTCCCTGGGAATGGACACAGTTGTGTCCAAGGCAGTGCAGGGACGTTCTCCCTACGCTGGGCCCAAGGCCACAGGCAGAATTTCATCTTGGAAATTGCTCCTGTGCTGACCTCTCTGTTCCTGATGCACTTCCAGCTCCTTCTGTAGCACAACAAGGTTAACTCCCCTCTGGCTTTCACATGTCCTGGATCAAACCCAGGCCCCTTTGGCACTGCCTTCATTCCCAGTGATCCAGGGTTTGCAGGGAATTGGTTCTGTTGGTGCTGTGGGAAGGGGAGCAGGGCACGGGTGTCTGCCCAAACCCAGCTCTGCCCTGACTCTGGGCTTTCAGCATTTCCCTCAGCACAGCCATCAACTACAGCAGGAAGTACAGTGAGTTTTGCCATGAATGTTATCTCATTTCTTGAGAAGGAGAGATGTGAATTCTGCCTGGGCAATAGAAGAACCTTGGAGGGGGTGGAGGAGTGCAACCAGAGTTTCACCCTTTCAGTGCCTCTTCCCATTGCTCCAGAGTAAAAAGTGCTTTTCTGGTGGTGTTTTACCTCTGGAACACACCTACTCTCTATCTCAAGTCCAACTTAATCTATTTATACTACAACAAACACAATGAACATTTTTTATATTTTCTAATGCCTTGCTGGGCTGATGAATAAAATCCCATAGACTCTAATAAACCACAGAAGGATAATTTAGAATTATGTCCCATGGAAAGCTTCAGTAAATAATAAAAGCATAAATATACCAGCAAGCTACTGTTATCCACTGCGGGAGACATTTGGAAATGAGAAGCTGCATCTGTGCACAATAACACAGATTCAGGGCTGCATCTTTCTCTGCATTCTCATGTGAGGGAAGGCACACATCCAGAACCTGCTCTCTGCACACACCTTTGTCCTCTCCAGCTGCCACACCACAAGGGTTCACTCTGTTTGGTAAAGCTCGGCGGGTAAGACTTCTCTGCTGTTTTAGTCAAGTGTAAATAAATGAACAGAAACAGATTAAATGGCAACTCTAATTAAGCAGCTTATAAGTCACAGCACACTAATGCCAGCATCTTGGTTTAGGTACTGCAAATTATCAGTACGAAACTTCTTTAACTGGTAGTCTGAATTTCCGCATTATTCCACCCAGGGACCAAAGATTAGACAAAGAAAGCAGAAGAGCAAAGGTGCCTGATTCCAAACAATGCTTTAATGGATGATAATACTCTGCACTCTGTGCTGCTTGTCAGCCCTTCCCTGCAGGGCAGCCTCAGCCTCCCTGGGTGCCCTTCCATGGTGAGGAGCAGGAGATGAGCTGAGCTGCTGAGGCAGGAGGGATCTGGCCCTTGGGAGCTGTGGAGGATGCAGGGGCTGAGCTCAGGGCCAGCTTTTCCTGCAGCTCAGGAGAGGAAGGGGCAGTGAGGAAAGTCTCGTGTCCAGGTCAGGAGGACACTGAGGGAAGGAGGAGGCTTCCAGCAGCCTCTGCTCAGCTCTCCTCTCTCCCACATTTCCCTGCCCTTCTCCTTCCTTCTCTCTGGATTTCTATTGTCTGACTCCAGATTTCCACAGCAACAAGGGCATAAAATTCACTCTCTGGCCTTTAGGAGCTTAATGGGGAGACCTTCAGTGTGCACAGTTGTTCTGCTTTTAACTTATTTTTGCAAAGCAGGTATATTTCCATCCAAGAATTAGAGAGAGTGGCCTCAGGCTAAATTGCAGGGAGTCCCAAATGAGTGAACCCTTTGAGGGGAGAATCACTGAAGAAGAAAATGAAGATGACAAGGCTGTTGCTTCTTAATAAACATTATCACATTTTCACCATGCATTATTTATTACTTTTCTTTCACTGATTGATGTTCTAAAACATTTTTTATTTAATATATATATCTCTATATATATATATATATATATATTTCATTATCTTTTTTTTTTTCCCAAAGAAATCTCAAATTAAGAGTTCCTTCTTTGGTTTTTTGCATTGTTAAATTAACATGTTAATCCTGGAAAATTTTTCTTTTGTTTTATTTTTTTCAATCAGAGCCTAAATAGGATTAAATTAAAGACATTTGACTGAATGCTGCAATTTATATGTTTTATAGGTTTTCCAGAGTTGAAGATGGAATATTTTGATCAGTCCTAATGGGGTTTTTTTGTGCCTATGGTTTTTCTAACCTTATTACTTACTTGTGGTTTCATCTGCTCGTGGTCAGGGGTGCTTGGGAGTAGACTGAGAGGTCAAACTTTCCAGCACAGGACCCTCCTCTCTCTTATTTCACTTAATGGTCAGACAGACTACTTTTATTCTGAGATCTGCTGCTGTCCAGTAAATATATAACTTTGTTAGGAACCAAGCCTGGCCCAGAACGATACCTTTGTGGACACTAAAAACAATTTAATGGCATGTCACAATAGCAATTCACTCTGCTAATAGCCCGGCTCAATAATACCATATTGCATAAACCTCCTTCAGTCTTCTGCCAAATAATTCACCTTTATGCACTCTGCAGCAAGCTCCATTTCACTAACAAATATATTTCTCCCCTACCCCTCCAAATAAATATCCAGCATCTTCTCACTGTAATATCAGCTGTTGCCTTGCATGAGGTCAGCAGGGCCATATTTCTACCCCAAATCACCTTTCTCCACCGTAGCCAGAGACACTCTCAGCTTTTAACTGGCACATCAAATCCCAGGCAAGGGTGGAGGGAATAAAATTTTGGAAAAAAACTCTGTACATTTTGCTGTGTCTCACAAGCAGCAGCAGTGAAAAGTTTAAATACTCTGTATGTCAGGGCAGCCTTAAACAAATGTTTATGGGCTTTGCTTTTGCAAGCAGAAGGGTTTGGGTAAGCACAACCCTCAAGATGTCTCTTGCTTAAAATGCAGCGCAAACTCCCCGAGAGGCAGCAGCCTCCTGCCATCCTGCTTCCCTCACTGCTTTTTTCAGGAGCTGCCTGCTCAGGGAGAGATCTGTTGGGTCTGCTGCTCACTATGAGGAAATGCTGCTCCACGAGTTACTTGGGGGAATGGTTACCTGGATCTGGGGATGCTCCTGGAAAACCCCAGCTGGCTCTGAATTCTGGGAGGGCCAATTTAAGATGTTCTGGTGACAACATCGCCAGTATTGCCTCCCTGATGGACACAGCCATCATTCCTGGCGTGGTGGCTCCCTGTGGAATGGGTTTAATTTCTCAATCCACCTCCTCCTCCTCCAGGTGAGGAGAAATTCTCTGGGCTGGATTCCCTGGGCCTGCAGCATTGGCAGTGACCAACCTCGCACTGATTGTCCCCAAAATCCTGCAGGATATTTTGGGGTACTGTGACTGATAAGGGTGTTACATCCTCCTGCACTGCCAGTGTTGTATAAATTGAAAATCACCTTTTCCAATGTCTAAGTTCATTTTAAAAGACAGAAAAGGGGAAAAATGCAAGTCTTCCAGCTACAAATAGAATTTCCTCTATATTTTTATTTTGCTATGCTATCAGCTTACACACCGTATAAATTCCTCCTTTCCTAGAAATGAGACTCCAATGATATATTTAGAAATAGAATCAGCTCTCAAAAGCTTTTTTTTTTAAATGCCTGTGTAGAATCTGCTAAACCCCAACTGCATCCTGTTCCTTTAAAAACTACTCTCAAACCTGATGGTTAAAAAAGGCCATTTTTGCAGAAGAAACTATTTGTATCAAATATGAGAAAATAAGTGCATCATGACAATTCTGAACATCTTTTATGATTTGATTGTCAGTAACGAGGCCCACAGGAGAGTGATAAATGTGAGGCACGAAAAATATCTATTTCACTTAGATAGAAAATTATGCAACTCAGTGCTTGATAGCACTTGGCAAAATACAAATGTAGTTGAATGGAATTGAAATTGTTGCTCTCTGCCTAAGACACAGGTAATATCACCAGGGGTCCTGTCTTCAGATATTTATAAGAGCTAAGAGTTTAAGTAATAGTAGCAGTAATACAAAATTACCTTTAAACATTGAAAACATTTTTACTTTGTTACAGGGTGTAATTTACACTTTTTCTCTAATGGCTTACAGACTGAAAATGATATACTAATGCAATTTTTCAAATTTAGTTACCTTTTTGTGTTCTAAAATTATGTGCTCTCTCTTTTCCCTGTTTGTCACTTCTCAGATTCCATTTAATTCCATGTTCGTAGAGTTTTATAATTTATCTACTTGTCATAAAAGTTTTCTAGACTTTCAAAAATACGAAATACTCCCAATAAACTCTGACAAAAATGCTTCCAGTTCAACTTTCAGAAATTTTTCAATTTTGTTTTGAACTATTACCATACATTTTGGTGGTGGAGTGAGATTTTTCATGAAGTGACATCAAGCAAGGGAAGGGAAAAATGATCAGAGAAGAGATTCACTCAAACCATTTATATTAACCTGTCTCTTCACTTATAGATTTATATTCCTTTTTCTCCTGCATGGAAGGATAGGGAGATAAATATAGGAATGTGTTCTACAGCTATGCCTTAGCTCAGGATGGCAAATGAAACTGTGAGAACTTTCAAGATTTCAAAATTTGCCTTCTCTCAAATCATGAAGAAAAGTTTATGCCATTGGCTAATTAAAAAAAGATCATTTAAAATGAAGTGTTTAGTTTTGATCATTTCAAATCACTTTTTCCCAGTGCTGATATTTTTACATGTTCATTTATTTGTTTTATAGGAGTTTTTCTTCCAATTAGTTGGGATTTTGAAACCAAGAGCTGTTTCTACTTAAGCAATGTGAAAACAGACTATTTTGACAGGATGCCTCTTTAAACTCACAAAATGATATTTCTCTAACCAACCCTTTTCACTCAAATAAATGATGTTTCAACACGCCAGCCCATGAAAGTTTAATCCACAAAATCAAGATTGTGTTTACTGTGCCTCTCTGATCCTTCCTGAGCATTTCCTGCCCTGTTGGAGCCCTTCATGACCACGACACCAAAACACAACAGGGATTGCCCAAATGCTGGCTCCTCACTGGGATGTCTTTCGGACAAAGGAATTTTTTTGGGAATTCTGAGAGAGGATGAGAGTTTCTCCCACTCAGTGCCCTCCATCTCATTCTCACCAGGGCTTCTGATCTTGCTAGAGGGATGGGACCTCCTCAAACTGAGGTGATCCTTGGCAAATTCCTGTATCCTACTCCTCAGTGATCAAGAAACTCCTCCTGCACCCCTCCCTCCACCCACTCCCCTCCCAGCACCCCAAATCCCATGAGAAGGAGCTGAATTTGGGGCAGCTGAGCTGTCCCAGCCCCTCCCAGTGCCCCTGCTGCACTGGAGGAGAACAAGGAGCCAGTGCAGACCCTGCAGCTGGGATGGAGGGGATGCAGTGCTTTGGGATATAACAACTAGGAGGGGGACTCTAGCTACCTCTTTTGTGGAAAAAAAAACTACAAAAAAAATTAAATTGCAATAAATAGAGAAAAGACAGGCTCAGAGGAGTGAAATGCAGGCTCTGGCCATGTGCAGCTGTTAAAAGGCTCGATTCATATTGCACATGAGGAGAGGTGTCACCCTCAGAGCTCACAGCCCACTTTTAATGTGAGTAATTCCCCACATTCCCCTAAAAAATCCAATCTGACACACATTTTATCCCTTTTGGCATTGCCTTTCGTGTAAGGTTGCTCTGCTCTGCTGAACACTTGCCTTTTTCACCCTGTCCAGGGCTTTTCAGCAATAATGGACAATGTTATTGTCAGCTCCTAAAAACCATCACCTGCCTCTTTTATTGCTTTGCATAACTTTGTCTGGAGTCCAGGGGAGCTTTCAGTTTTCCATATCTGTTGTTCTTATCTCACTGGGATCAAATGGCAGCTTCCTGGGAGCTTTGTGGGGCTGGCACCATGCCACATAAGGCAGAAAGATATGAATTCTCTTTTTATACCCCATTTCCTTGTGGTGTAACTGTAAACTCAGACCAAGAGATACCAGAAAACCCAGCAGCACTTAAGAAGCCTAAAAAGCTGATGGGTAATTATTGGGATTAACAAAAGCTCCATGGAACCAGGGATCAAAATTCCTAAAATCCTGCAATCCTGATGGAGAGTTGTGAATGAAAGCAGCAGCATTTTGATGGGAATGTGTGCACAAATGCCTAATGCAGTTGTAAATAAGGCATTTAAATGACTCGGGGATCTGCAAGCCCTATGGAACTCTCCTGGGGAAGCTGTTGACAAATTAAAGCTGCTATTGCTACTCTTCCATTAGCTTTTGTATCCTAAACACATCATTAGGTGGTATTTCATGGCATAAAACTCTTACCTGCCTCAAGATTGATTTGAAATGGAAGACTCTTACAAGAATATACAGTCCCTTTGGGTTCCAGCTGGGAGGAGCAGTCGGAATCAATTTATTGCTTGAAAAGGGTCTTGTTTATTCACTCTGAAAATGCTTCATTTTCTTTAAAATCCTCATATTTATAAATAAATAATATGTTGAACTTATTCACAATATTATTACTATGGGTACTTTACTTTTGAGCAGTTTGCTGCATATCTTAAATACTTCAAATGCAGATCTTTATATCTGGATTTTTTTTTTTGTCTCTCAGGCCAGGGCAAACTTTCAACTTCATTCCAAGTGTCAGGACCTCTGATTCTGCATTTACATTTTCTTTTTGAGCAAAATGCTAAAATATTAATTGCAAAAGAGAACATTATTGACAATCCAACAGAAAGTCCTGAAGATGAGAATAACTGATGGGTTTTTTGGTCAAAACTATCTTCAACATGAATATTAGCAGGGGATTCTAAACAGATCTTATGGCCTGCTAATAGTTCTGTTCACAGGAATTCTGCTCCTGTCAGGAAAGGAGAGCATTTAGAAGCCTGCCACTGTCACCAAGACAAATAAATACCTTCAGTTTCCTAAAAAGACATCTCACACTTTCACTTCTATTAGATGCCTCTTTTCTAAAATTATTGCAGCTAAAAAGTCCAGTAGAAGTGTGACTTTTAGGAAAGCTTTTAGGAAAAAAAAGAAAAACCACCAAAACCAAACCCACCTCTTTGAAATAACATTTAAGATGCACTTGAAAATTCTTCTCCCCAAACACAAAGGAAATTTAAACTTAAAGCTGAAAATCTGGCTGGAAACCATGTCCTTAAATCAACCTACCTCTCCTTAGCTTTGCAGGGAATCTCACACACTGTACTAATGCCATATGTGCCACAACACACAGGAATAATGGGGTGAATTGAGGACAGTGTCACACCATACTGAGTTCCTCTTAATTCAACATTTCTTCCTCCTTGCTTTTAAGAGGGTAGTTTACAACCCTGCCAAAATGGCACTTTTTTTTTTTTTTTTTTCTTAAATATACAGAGTGAAAAAAAATGCAGCATGAGAGCACACAACTTCTGGAGAGAAAACTGAGAGAGCTGCTGAAAGTGGGATGTGTACAAATATGTATAAACTGCCTAAACCCTGCAGAGAGGAAGGGGAGCAGTGAGAACCCAACAAGGGACAACAGACCTGCACAGCCCAAAAAGGCCCAGTTCTAACTCCCCAGACAACCCCAAAATCAAATCAGGATGTGAATTTGAAGCTTCTCTGCCTCAAAATTGAGTGGTAGTCAGCATTTAGAGATTGATTTTAGCAGATACCAGCAGCAGAGTGGAAAGTACAGCCAGGCTGTGAAACACACGGTACAGAACATTTTAATGACTCCGTGCAGACTTCAGCAGTTTCAGTTTATGGGGCTTTGTGGGAAAAAAATAAATAAATGCTGTTGTTTGACTGTTTCCATCCTCTTGGGTTTTGCACCCTTCTTGCATTTCCCCTGAGGTGTTTTTCAAACACGTGAGAGTTCAGGGCAGGTCAGAGCTGCGAGGTGGCCCTGGCAGGGTGGCACAAACTGCTCGGCTCAGTCCTGTTCCCAAGGGCACAGCAATGCTGGGGCTCCAGCACCACTCCAACCCAGATTCCCTTTCTACACCAAGTCAGAATTCTGCTCTAATTTACTTTTTGTACAGACAAGCTTCAGTCACAACTTTGCCTAGAGTTGAAGAAATGTTTGATACAATAGCTTCATCCGGCTCCACTTTCAACTGCTGATCTGAAAACCTCTTGTCTCACATTTTTTAACTCGTGTCATTTGATATTCAAGTTTCCTTCAAATTTCCTCTCGTCTGAAGGCAGAATCAAGCTCCCTCATTTCCTGGGAATGCATAGGTTATGTGACAAGACACACAAACAGTTTTGATCATCAGGAAAATTTACTGCTCGACAATATTGCAGTTTTAATTAGCAGTAAAGTGAAATGAAAACTCTGCTGCCATGTGATTAGAACATGGCTTTACAAACATGGGAAGGGACTCTTGCCTGGTATTTCATATAATGGATGGGATTTCTACATTTATTTATGGCACTACAAGGGTGTTGGGAATTTGTAGGAAAACTTCAAAGAATTGACAGGAATAGATTCAGTTTCTTTGTCTGTCACATGAAGGGTAACAACTTTTGTGGTAAAATGTGTTTTTTTCTTACTGCTTAACTGAGCAAGACTTCCTGCTTCAAGGAGTTTCTTCCCTAAGTTATTCCTGCAAGGACACCCTTCGTTTCATATTGTATTTCATATTCCTTGTTTACTTGTAGCCAAAACAGGCTGGGGAAGCAAAGTGGGCCTGGAGCAGATGAGGAGAGGCTGCATGAGACCACCTCAAATCCCTGTGGTGCTCACTGAAGGTGCTGCCCCATGGCTGGAAGGATTTAAGGCAGTGAGAAAGGGATGCTCATTCCACCCAGATCCATCTGGCAAGGGACAAAGGGGACCTTTGAGGAGCCCTGGTCGTCTGCTGTCATAAAATGCTCTGCAGGCTGACTTTGCCCTGCTCTCATCTCTCCAAGTTCCTCTGTGGAACCTGGAGCAAGAAGTGCAGCACACAAAGTGGTGCTGCTTGGGACAGACCTGAGCACTGGTGGGGGTGCTGTGACCTGGCAGAAATTTGGGGGCATCTCCACTTGTGTAGAGCTTTGCAATTGTGCCGTGCCCAAACCTGTGCTCTGTTCAGCCTCTGCTGAGCTCTGTTGAGCTGGAACCTCAAAACTGGAGTTCCCTCCAGCTGCCTGGGGACAGCAGTGGGAGGGAATGATGTTCCCTGTGTGCTGCTGTGCTCTGGAGCACAAACTGCTGGGAGTGGCAGGAGCAGTCACACACAGGAGGACAAGGACAAAGTCTCCCAGTCCCTTTGTGCAGCACCACCTGAGCTGGGAGAAGCACAAGTCCCCTGGCTGTGATGACAGAGAGGACACTCAAGGGACCCTGTGCCACAAACAAATGATCTCACTCCCAGCTCACTTTCTTCTTGCAGTGAACAAAAATCAGCAGGATGAAAGGCAAAGCCTGACTTGCAATCAATCTTCATTAAGAGTCAGATTCTTTCCGTGCAGCTCCATAAACAGTATTTTTGTGAATTAAAAATAACATTGTGTTAATTACAGTTCTGCATTACCTTTTTTGTTATGGCATGTTAGGCATACTCCTACTTTACGGAATGCCAATAACTCTTCACAATTCCCCGGGATTACAGTTCCCTCCTCAGATAAAGGAACAATCCTTTGAGATGATGGCACATCAAATATGCCTTCAGATTTCTGTCTCCTGTTTCCCAGCCTGTGCCATATTGTGCACAAGCTGAAGCAGCACAATGCACCACATCTGCCATTCACAGGGCCACCTTTGAATCTGGCCCAAATTTTCTTCTCCACTGATCTGTGGATTGTATCCTGTATTATAGTTGTTCCTTTTCAAATCTAGTTAAAGCTGGAAAATCAGCTTTTTGGTGGCAGCTGTGTGCTAACAGCTCCAGGGGTGATGCATCCTGTCCCAACACAAAGCTGTATCTGTGTCCTGTGAGAGCAAATTCACCTCCTGGGCTCTCCTGGTGTGCTGCCCATGAATTCCAGCAACCCCTAGTGCTGAGATTCAGGCAGGACACAGAGCCCCAGGTGAGAAGCAGACACAGAACCACAGGCAGAAAGGGAACCCCAGGGCTTGGCTATGCCTGCAGGCCAAATAATGAATTTGTTTTGCATTTAGCATGCCTGAATTAGGGGCAGGATGGAAGCAGTGCCCGGCACAGGTTGCTGGCCCTGCTGATGGACACTGCACTCGCTTCACCCAGGGCTTGCAGTGTCTTGAGCTGCATTTTTTAAATCTAAAGCTGACAAGAAGCAATATTCCTTCTGCTGCACATTTCCAGTGGCATGTCTGGAGCCAGGCTCTGAAAGCAGCATTTATAACCTGGTGTTAACAGGGCCCAGGTGATGTGCTCAGTGCTCAGGTCAGTGTGTGAGCCGTATCCTGGTGTCAGGATGCAATTACCCAAACAAAGTTACAAAATCCACACCTGCAAGCACTGTTTTGGGATCTAACCATAGACATTGCTCCTAACAACAGGAATGAGTGAGGATCAAGACATTACATGTCAGCAGAAATATCCTCTCCTCCCCTGGTCCTCGGCATATTCAGATTTCACAAAACTTGGGTAGGAATTTCCATGACTCATTCCCCAGTAATCCATCTTTCATTGCTTTATTTGTGACACTGCTACAAAAGCCTGAAAATCAGAATTCTTTTTTCCTTTTGCTTAAGAGGTGAATTCCTCATTTAAAGGCAAATGCATTTGTGTAGCATCCCTTTAGACACCGGGTGCATCCCCAGTGCAGGGGCAGAGCACATCAGCACCAACCCTTCCACCCAGAATTGCATTTGCTGCAAACCTTTGTGCACACAAAACCTGAAGTGCAGAGGGACCACAGAAATATGCACATGAATTGGAGTTACAGAGGCTTTCTGCAAATAAATATTCTTTAAACAGCAGGCAGAGGCAGCCCCGTGAGCCACGGGGGGAGAGAGGCCAGGAGAGCCAAGCAAGGATGGGGAAGGTGCTGAAAACACCTGGATTGACAACACTATTTTAGATAGAGAAACTGGAACTCGATGTAGAAAGAGCAAGGCTCACAGGAACAAATAAGCAAATTCCACAGAAGGAAAGCAAGAGGGGAAGAAAGAATAAAGGAAAAAAAGAAAATTCCCCTACAGGTTTAGCCGATAATGTCAACAAGCATCATTCTTACTGCTCTCTCACTATATGTCAAGTCCTCTATTGCTTCTAATCTGTTGTAAGCTATATTCTCCATAGACAGATATAACACCAGAGGAGAACATTAAGACCACCTATTCATATTTTTTTGACATTTGAAGTACAGTCAGACCTCGGTAGGACTTCAGCTTTGGCACAGAGTGAATCTGTGATCTTATCAAATATGCAATCCCACATAAAGCAACTGCTGAGCTGCACAAGAGTCACATAAATATTAAAGTGTTCAGAATGGTTAACTCATCAAACAAGCTGCCTGTCTGGACAGATGGACGGAAGGACTGAGGAATACATCATGCAAAATCTTGAATTTAGGCTGCGTGAAGGAAGTGCTTTCAGAAATGAGACAAGCACATACAAAAAAAGCCCACATTTACTACATATGTGGTCATCGCTGGCTTTTAATCAGGAAAGGTTTAAACCAAATTTCCCTAGAGTGTGATTCCAAAGGAGAAGATGATAGAGCGGATGTGTTAGGGTGCTGATCAGGGAGCCAATATATTTCAGAGCTGGTATAAGCCTGCATTTATCCTACAGGGAAAACACAGGCAGAGAGAAGATGTGTTATTTTGTAAACAACATATGAAGGCTATCTGGTGATCAGAGATTGCAGCAGTTTCCATCCCTCTGCTCGTGTGGAGCAGGTGGAGCCATCTTTTACCAAAATTAAAAGGCATTCAAACAAGGCCCGTTGTTAACCAGCGCAGAGAGCTCAAGGAGGCAGCAAGTTAAAAATTCTGGGTTGGTACTGGGACTTTCCAGCTGCATCTGAGTGAGGAGCTCAGCATCTCACACACATCTGTTCATTTAACCTCAAACAGCAAACACAATGAGCGCTTTCCAGGGAGGAGATGAGAGGTACTGAGATGTCTGTGCCTGCTCTTCAGAGGTGCTGAATTCTCTCTGCTCCCAGGGGCAGGGACACACACACTGGGCTCCCAGTGACAGGGACACAGGGGTACTGGGCTCCCAGTGACAGGGAGACACACACTGGGCTCCCAGTGACAGGGACACAGGGGTACTGGGCTCCCAGTGACAGGGACACAGGGATACTGGGCTCCCAGTGACAGGGACACACACACTGGGCTCCCAGTGACAGGGACACAGGGATACTGGGCTCCCAGCAGCTCAGCTGGGGGAGGCTAAAGGCCCTTCTCCCGCAGTCCAGGCTCAGGGCTGTTGTTGGTGTCTCTCCATAAATGTCACCACAGTGTTGAGCCCTGAGTGATCTAGCCCTTATTTTAAGGTTAAAAAGAGAGGAAATGTCAAACACTTTGTCCCCCAGACTCCCCAGACTCTCAGAGAGAGATTCCTGCCACATCTGCCCAGCTGTGCCCCTTGCAGCCCCTCCTTTGGGAAGGTGATGGGGATGGCTGAAGGATGGATGTTGGCATGGAAGTTGGGATGGATGAAGGGATGGATGAAGGGGTGGATGTTGGGATGGATGAAGGGGTGGATGGCTGGAGGGATGGCAGCCCCAGGCACAGGCCAGGGAGGCTGAGCAGAAGCGACAGCCCGGAGAAGCCTGGCAGTACCATCTAGTGGGTGCTGCCTCACACAGGCAGCTGCTCCCAAGGAGGAAGGGAGAAAAGAGGACAGAGAGCAGAGAAATAAAACATTCTTTATCACTGCTCTTGACAGGTATTATATTGTACTATAGTGCCATTTGTTTAGTTACTGCTACAGCAAGTGCTGTGCAGAAATCTTATAAGCAGCCATATGGCACCTCTGAATGAAAGCCATTATGCTTTTATGAGTAACCCACACTGTCTCTGCTCGGGGAAAGAACCTCCGTTTGCACCAAATGTCATTTTCCTATTCTGAAAGGAAGAAAATATTTCTGACTTTCACTGAACTCCACAAACCTGAGCTGATTCTCCTCTCCTGACAGTGTTTACACAGAGCCTGAGCCCACTGGAGGTCTCAAATACCCACCAGGTATTTCACTACTGACATTTTGCTGTTTCCATGCTCGTGCTTTTCAACTGCTCCACGTTAAACAACCCTGTTTGCAGCTAATATTAGATTTTATAGTTACTAGTTCATTAACATTTTATAATTTACTATCCATTACACCTGACAGCAACTGTCCAGCCATTCTTAGCACTCTTTTAAAAAGGAGTTTTAAAAAGACCCTTAAGAACAGAAAGTTTATTCTCTGAACAAGGTAAAAATAACAAGTCATTAAAAATTCCTGGTACCTGGATGCAATATCTGGGCTGCACCTCTTAAATTAACTCCATGCTTTTGCTGTGCAGAGCAAAGTTTTTGTGGTGATTGGAAAAAAAAATATTTTCTTCTCCATCAGTTTGTGTTTCCAACCCTCTCATGTTGCATTAAAAGTACGTTGTGTTCTGGGGATTGGGTTGTTAAACACTGAATAAAGGTCTGGAACTTGCTGGTCGAGGATTATGTGTTAAATGAAGAGCAAAATTTCTGCATTGCACACAGGGAACTCAACTTCTCTAAAGCTGTGTATGTTTGCATGCTGAATTTGCATGTCAAACGTTGGGATTGCAGACAGTTGCAGAAAGTGCATATGCAAATTAGGCACTTAAAAATGAACATATTTACATATAATGGCCACTATACAGATCAGTCCCTTGTCCACTTCTGAATATAGGTTATGTGCATTTGCCTTTTCTTAAAAAAGATAAAAAATATTTATCAAAATATTTATTAAAATGGAAGAAAAGAAGGCTTCATTAAAATAAAGCCTATGTAGAGACATGTTGTTAAAAGGAATCTAAATAATCTCACTTCCCTGCTCCAGATAATTAACACTCTTCAGCAGGAACTTTTCTCTAAATATCAGTCTTCTTTTAGAGAGATTTGCCATTTTCCTGCATTCATTATCTCACCAGAGCAAAGTGAAGCCATGCACCAGAAATACTGCAGGGATCATGCAGGATGTAATTGCTCTAATGCTTAGCATATTTATGTTTGAGCCCTTTTTATGAAGTGTTACTTTAAAAAAAGAAGGATCAGTTCATCTTTAAAAGGGAGTGATTGATTGCTGCCAGTCAGGCATTCCTTCATTCTTGGCTTCTCTCTTAGTCTCTGTAATAAGTTTTTCAGGAACCCCAGCCCGCTATTAAAGAACAGCATTCATCATAAGCCAAGCAGAGAGGAGGCAGACTTTGATGGGCACAATACCATATTTCAATCTACAGTGTCCTTTTTGTTAAACTTGAGCTGCTGCCTCATTAGCGCTCGAGCAAAAATACACAAAGCCTTTTGTAAATATTAATCAGAAATGCACAAAACCCCTCTCCAGACTAAATTACTTATTATTGGGCTCTCTCCAGGTGATAATATCTAACTAAAAATTCTGTTTGCCTAAATTGTGGGAGAAAAATACCTTTTTATGTACATTTTATGGAGTGCTCTTACAAGGATAAGTGTCTTAAGTAAATGCATTTCTTTGGTATTTTCCCTTTTTCTGACATCCATCCTTCCCAGGGCAGAAATACACAGCCCTGCTGTATGTTGTAGGCTGCAGCATTCATCTGAGCAGTGTGAGGTTTAAATTCCTGATATCCAGGTTTATTTCTGGCACTGCTGATTAATATGAGAGTGCTTTTTTATGTTTTCCTGCTGACCTTAAACTTAATAGATGTGAGGCTGGGACTTAAGACACGCTGAATTAACAACACATGCTTTAGGCTGGTAAATGCAGCACTACAGAGGAATCCAGATGGGTTCCAAAGCAGAATTTGGTCTTTTGCACTTCAGAATGTCCCTGACAGGAAAAGAAAGTTTCAGGATTTTGTTGCTGTTGTTGATTTTTGGGGTTTTTAAAATCCCAGAATTTCAGCCTCTGAGCAAGGTGAGCTGTGTCACTGCTGGGGAGACCCAAGCAAATGGAAGTTCTTTGCCCTAAGTTTGTACCAACACAAAGCTTAAGCTTATGAAACCAATTTACAGCGCTATAATTACTGGTACAAGGCCAAACCTGAAACTTTGGGAAGTTTAGGCTCAAATCCTGTTTCAGTCAAGCATTTCCTTGAAGTCTGTGATGAAAAAAAGTTGTCTGTAAAAAGGGATTAGTCACAAAACTTCTGAAATCAAAGGTCACTGTCTCCAGAGGCTCTTTGTTAGAGTAAACAATAGAAATGCTCTCAAAACCATTTTGCAGAAACAATTTTTATTGCTATCATCGGACCCAACTCTGCAGAGATTTCTTGGAGGAAAAGTAGTTCCTTAATGAAGCTCTTCCTCCAGCAAAGCCAAGGCTCTTCAGGATCAGCCCCCATTACAGCAAATATATCAGAGCTAAAAGACTTTTGTGCTCTTTTTAGCAAAATCATTTCAGGTAAAGCTCCCTAAAAGAAAGGCCTGAGCAAGCATTTGTATGACATCACCAGCTGGACCATCTGTAAGTGAAATTAAAGCTGTACTGGATTTCCCAGAATTCAGTAATTCCTGCCTATTTGGTTGTAAAGTTGAGGGGTCACAGGCACTGGTTTCGTTGGTGTTTATGCAACACCCAGCCCAGCACATCCCTCACCAGAACTGGAGCCCAGGAGTCCCAGTGGATCTTACAAACAGGATTATGGACATGGGCCACAAATTCTGCAATAATGACTCCTTATCTAACCCCAGCTCTCTCTGTGCACCTGAGAGACTTTGCAAGGATTCATCTGAAAAGTTCATGGCAACCACGCAGTGAAAATAAACATTTAACCACCTTGAAAGTTGTGGTCAATTTTCTGAATGGAACTCTTCGTACTGGCTGATTGTTTGTAGCAGTTATTTAGCATATTTTACTCCCTCTGAGATCACCCTAAATTCTTGTCCAGCAATTACAGGCCCCACTCAAAGGCAGCACTGAACCCACTGATAACAAAGCCCTGCCTCCCCCATCCATCCAGCAGGAATAAACGCCCAGCACCACAGAGTTAACAAAACACAGCAGACTTATTTATTTTTCTTTTCCTCTTCTGATACTGTTTTCACAACCTGACATAACCTGGTAAAGTAATTCTAATTGTATTTTGGATTGATAAGTGCATTCTTCTCAGAATACACAATGCTTCTGAGAACAGTTGTGGTTCTTTGGGACTGAACAAGTGTTTTGCCTCAACGATCTAAAGTCAATGATAAAAGTATCAGAAACTTTAGGTCCTAAAAGAAAACTGATGGCAAACATTTGGATCCCATTTTTGCATCATGTAACCGTGGATTAATGAAGATGATTCAGTAGAAAGCAATTAAGAAGGGCACAGAGGAAGTCAGATGTGCTTGGGGAGGAGGAGTCTGCTCTAACAGCACCCCAGAGAAACAATGCACCAGAAGGAGGGAGGAGCTGCTCTGAGCCCCAGCTCAACCTGGAGCTGGAAGAAATGTCTCTGCAGGTTCAAAACAAAGCAGCTTTCCCCTTTTTTATCCCATTTCTGTATTTCTGGACTTGCCCACAGGCTGGAGCAGAAGCAGAGAGCTGGCATGGGCAGGCTGGTGCCCTCCAGAGCGAGATCCCATCACAGCTCCCAAGCCAGGGGCCTGGGAGGCAGCCAGAGATAACAGAGCTTGAGCTGCCCAGCCAGGGCTCAGCCCAAGCACAGAGCATCCCAAACTTGCTTTCATTCAAAACCTCCCATTTCCTACCTGACAGATAAACCAGGCTTTGGCTCTAAGCTCATTCCTGTCTTCTAAGCAAGAGTTCCTGAATTAGAAAGGACTGAACATTTGTTTTCAGGAAGACTAACTCTCCTCTGTAAAACACACCCTGCATTAGGTCTTTCCTTACAGCCAGATGCTGGGAAATAAATTAAAAGAGCATGCAATCAGTTCAAAATGACTGTAATTAGGCAATCAAATAGCCATAGGAAGCAGAAATCATCAATGTCTTCAGCTAGTTCATTTTGTCTGTGGATTTATTTGTAAGTTGTTTTTTTTTCAAATAAAACCCTACGATTATAGACTAAAATTTAAAAAGGAATGATATAAATTCTCCAGAACGCTTCTCATACATATCTTAGAGCAGTGTCTATTAACCCCAGGAATTATTTGAAGTCTCCATGCCCATGCCAACTCTGCTGGCCTAAGAGGCCCAAGGGATGAAAACCTTTGTGTAGGGTCTGCAAAGCATCAGTGCAAAACACAGAGAGAGTCACTCCCCACGCCCACATAACAGGAGGGGTAAAACTATTTGTCAAGTTTTAACTTAGAGTCTAGGAAAATCTCTGTGTACAATGAAATAAAACTCATCAAAAACACAACCAAACCATATCCTTCCTGTCATAAAAAGAAGGCAAACAATATGCCCTTCTCCACGTTCCTGCATACCTTTGGAACTGCAGGCTTCCTGCTCAGGAGCTGCCCTGCCAAGAATCATGTATCCTGTGATGACATTTCTCAATAAATAAAGTGACTTCATTATTGAAAAGCTTAACTGTAGTTGTGTGTGCAGTTTTTAATGCAGTACCAGCCCTGAAGTGCTGATGAGAGAAAATCCAGATGCAGGAGACATTCAAGTTGGAGCCAGGACATTTTAAGGGCTGCAAAGTTTCATTAGCTGAGCTGTGGATCGATGGGTAGATTAAAACACTATATTTGTTCATGGTGGAATCGGCTCCTCCACTGGTGTAAATCAGCACAGGAGAATGTAAATCCCTGTTTTAGCTGAGGATCAGGCTCCTGATTTAGTGGGCCTTGTTATTCTCAGCACATGTAACAAAATGAGGGGGGATTGGGGATATTCACAGGTAGATCACCATCATTTCACCTCTGGGACCGGAGCTGTTTGTGGGGACTCTGGGATAAGGCTTGGGTGGGTTCCAAGTTCATTACTGTAGCCTGATTTGTGGTTAAAACATGTTAAGCCTAAATATTAAGCAAATACATCAGAGGAGGATTTACAGCTGTCCAAGGACACAGTAAACTGTAACACAAGCTCCTAGACTGTATTAAATTTGTATACCCACAGTTTCTTCTGCAAGGGAATAGAAGAAGCAAATCAAGTCATTCCTGGGACACATTAAGGATAGGCTTGCTATAAATTCCCTCAAACTCAATTGTCCGTGCCCAGACTGGAGCCATCAGCTCCTATTTGAAGCTTTGGTATTCTGAAACCTTTTTTTTTTTTTTTTTCCCTGGAAAATCTCAAACAAAGCATATTCTTTTGACTTCCCAGCAACAGAGAGGACAAAGAGCTATTTTACAGTGAGTCCAAAGGGCGTTAGAGGAGCTCCCAGCCATGCTGAGCGTTGCTCCAGCAGCTCCTGGGCCGTTGGTGTGCTGGACCTGCCGGGGTGGATGAATCACGGCTCGGCTGCGGCCCCAGCGGAGCTGCACACACGGAGCTGTGTGGGAAGTCAGCTGTCAGGCTGATGCAACAAGTCAGAGTTTACCAATCTGTTCTCACAAAACCGCAACTGGCAAAGCGCTTCACATTACGTCAAAGAGCTGCAAACAAGGCAGGAAGAGAAACAAACCTCTGCTCCCACCCCTGCCACGGCCCTGCAGCATCTCCTGGCCCACGGATGGCAACTCGGGATGTGGCACCTGTGCTTTGGGGGAGGACCCGGTGTCCCAAGCAGGTCAGGCTGAGGGCACCCCTGGGAAAGGCTCCAGGCCAGCACTGGCCCTTCAGCCTCATGTCCCTGGCACCTCTCTTTGGGTGTTGTTTCCCACAGCTGGCACTCAGTCTGCTCCTGGAAGGAGGAACTTTTGTCCCTTCAGTGGAAAACTCAGTACTTGCTGGAGTTGGGCTCCCCGATCCTTGCGGGTACCTCCCTACTCAGCATATCCTGGGATTCTGTGGAAACTGCAAGACAGGACGGGGACAGGAACACTGAGTTTCTGGTAGCACATCCCCCTGGACAGGGGAGACTGGGCCTGTTCACTCTGACAGAGGATGCTGATGTTTCTAGAGAAAAGAAAAGGAAGCGCGATGAGAAGGAAGAGGTGAAGAGAAAATACAAGAGATGGGGAAAAGAGATCAGGAAAGGGATGATGAACAAGTTTGGTTGATGGCTATGAGAGCTGGAAGGGCTGAGGAGGAGATCCTCTTCCCCACGAAGGGAATCAGACTTTGACTACTAAATTCCCATCACCAGGAAAGGACCAATGTGCTTGATTTGTGGAAAAACTTCCACCTTGCAGAATAAACAATGTCTCCTTTCTAACCCTGACTCTTTGTCTGTGTTTAGAGAGTTCCTAAAATTCAGCAGTAGCTCCTCTCTGTGCCTTGGGGTGTTCACTTCTCATCTCCTACAGATGCCCCAAACAATTTGCCATGGGCTTTGGGTCTGTAATGGGGGGGCTTTTCTGTAAAAGAATAATGCAAAATTAATTGGACCTGAGGGATGCAGAAGGGAATAATCCTGCTCCTGGCATCTGCTCTTAGAACTTTACAGGGATCTCTTTTGAAATCACAAGCAAAATTTAGGAACAATCCTGGGAGCCAGGTCAGCAATCCATAATTCATCCTCATCAGTAAATTGTCACAACTAGGTGACAAAGGCATCTTCCCATTTTAGTGCTCTTTCCCCCTCTTCTGCTGCATCAATTCAATTTAATATTTCCTTCCTACCTGCACAGCTCTAGCAGGGAGCAGGTCCCTTCTCCCAGACCTCCATGGGGCTGGAAACCTGTTGGTCAGAGTGCCCTGGCCACACACAGAAGGCCTGGGTTTGTAACTCCACAACTCTGATATCCTGGACCCTGGGAGGGAGGGCAAGGCTTTGAGAAACCTTTTCCCATGGCTGGCAAGGTTCAAAGGCAAGGCCATGGTGCTGGATTTGTGCTGAGCCCAGGCCTGGCAGGGGATATCCCATGCCCTGGGAACACCACCAGGACAGTTTGTGAACCCTGCTTGTGCTCATGGAGGTACCTGGAGCAGGAATATTCAATCCTGTCGAGCAAAAAACAGTCACAAAATGTTCTGAACTAAAAATTTCAGCTTTCTAAGACATTTTCAGATCACAAACTGAGCAACCAAATGAATGCAGGCACTTCCCAGGATAATGCAGTATCTTGGCAGCATCTCACTGGTCTCAACTTTGCATTTAAGTATCAAAATACTGCCTAAATCCTTTAAGTACCTAAATCCTGTGCTGGATTTAATCTTGAAGGATTCATTTTTTATTTTAGACATGACTCTGAGTTGTGAGAAAAGACGTCTCTAACATGCTGGAATCCCAGATAGGACTCTGGTAGTAGGAAAAGAGGGAGGTTTTGGGATAAGGCAACATGCTGGGGCAAATGCAGAGCAGAGCTGTAATACTCATGGCAGAGACACTTTAATTCTTATCTCTGTCCTGGTACACTGTATTTATGCTCTGTGAAACTTCAAGCAAGTTTCTCAATCTCAACTTCAATCCCCATCTGTAAAATAGGTGCCATCCTTAATTATTTTTTAGTTTTTCTAGATCATGCCCTCCTTTCTGATTGGGACTGCCTGGGTTCTTACCTGTGCCTACTTCAGTGTCTGATTTGACATAGGTCAGTACCACCACAGCAAAAGGGAAGGGAAGAAAATAATCAGATACTTCCACCCTGAAGAGTCTTGTGTGGAAAGCACAGGAAGCACATCTGACCTGTCCCCCCTTGTGCTCTCTTTTACTGGTTCATATCCAGAGATTCCCAGCAGGGAGCCATCACTGAGTTATGGAAAGCAAAGATGCAAAGCACCAGAAGTCTGCTCTACTCCAGGAAGTCTAAAGAAGCCACAGAGGGCTGGATTTTTGCTTTTTGAAGGAATTTTGACACCTGTTATGCTGACATGCTCGATACAGATGTTCAAGCTGGGCAGTCAGCATGGATGTTGGCAAAGCTGGAATGACAATGGCATTGAGATGGATGGGTCCAGCCAGGGGAATATGGCAAGGATCATCACAGGGACTCCAGATATGAGATGGAAGGCTTGCAAAACATCTGCTTGTTTCACTTTTTGGTGATTTCTTTGATAAAAGCCAACTGGAATTACACACCTCGCAGAGGAAGTGAGCATGGGAATGGGGGAGAACAACTTTTACCTTCTCAGGGAGAGGGGGCACAAGGAAGGCAGCTCAGTGCCATGGGCTTCACTTGTCATTAACCTTAAATGAGGCCTGGAATATAACCCAAATTTCCCATTTATTTTCAAGTGGTCTGAGTCAGACCCTTGGCTCTCTGGCACAGAATGAAGGGATGGAAGACTGCTAAGTGTGTCACAACAAGAGTACATGCAACCAAGTGAAAATTCATTTTGCCCAGCATTAAATCTTCACCTTGTGTTGGCTTTAGTGAACCAATTCTCCCCAATTAGCAGGATATTAGCAATATCCTAAATGGAAATTACCTCCAATAAAAACCAGATTAACTGTAGCTCCACATCCAGATCCCAGCAGCCACCACAAGGATTTCTTTCCCTGCTCCCTGCTCCCCACAGAGACATTCATACAATCCCTCCCAAACTCCCCAACCCCATCTAACAATGATTTCCAGGAGGAATTGCCACCCAAAAGGAGCCAATACCAGCCTTTGTGGAGCTCTTGTGCCACCCTGGATTCACTTGAACACCTGATACCAACCACGTGCAGGCAGGGACGTGGGATTCTCCAGTTTAGGCTTCTCCTACCCCAAAATCATCAGTGTTTCATCTTCAGCAGTGGCTGAGGTGGCCCCTAAAACCACCACACATCTGCCCATTGCTGCTTTTTGCCTTTTCCTCTCTCTGCTCCTGCTCTGTTGCATTATTTAAACAGCAGACAGGCTGCTGTGCCCACACAGAGTGCCTGCGACTCCAGTGAGGAATCTGCTCCTGCTCAGGGCTGGTGGCAATCTGTAACCTGCTGGTGACAGAGGCTGTATCTCGTTCTGTATTTATTCTGTGCCTTGCACCAGGAGGTCCCAATCCCCACTGGATGCTGTTCTATCCCAGGAATAACTCGGATAGGAAGGAAATTGCAGCACAGTGATGGGACAGAGGAACTGCTGGGGACATTTTTAGCCAGGGTGTAGTTTAGAAATAAGAATAGGGTGATAGAAAAGCAGCTGTTGCAATAGAGGAGCTGCACCCTACTAGGGAATGATTCCCACTTTGCTGTAATCCTGACACAAAGCTCTTGGGCTGTGTTTTGGTTTTATGGCTGTACCTGGGGACAGCCAGGCTGGTGACACAAACAGCTTCAGGTTCTAACAACCTGGGAGATCATCAGCAATTAGTAAGAAACCTCAGAGCTTCTCTGTGCTTATAATGAGTGGCTTTCTGGGAGAAACTAGCACCAGGCAAAATTGTAATATTTCCTTTTTAATTTTGGCATGAAAGTTTTGTGATATTTTTTGCCTGTACTCTCTTCCCTGCATGGGCATGGGCTCTAATTCCCTGAACAACCACCACAAAACCCACACACACATCAGATGGATCAGTGTTTGCCAATCAATTGCAGTACTTGGTGCAATGTCACTGCTTAGATGGAATATTTCTTCTTCAAATTTCCAGTCAAATTCTACAAAACAGAATAAATTTTGCCCTTGATTTCTTTCTTCCTATTCCACAGAGGTCAACTGAGGATACAATTTCTTAACATCTTTAATTTCACCCTGCTACTTGAGGTCTCCTGGAGTCACTTTGTAATATAAACCTCAAATTTTATTAGCGTGATAGAGTCAACCTCAAGTAAGCTGTGAATCTGGAGAGTTGACTAACACTGCTTTCAAAACCTGAATTTTAATTTTAAAAGCTTTTTGTGTTCCTGATTTTGGATGAGTGAACGGTAAATTGAAGAAGATCACGCAGCAGCTCTCCTGTAACAGAGGTCTGAAAACACACCGGGGATACGGAGGGAGCAAGTGACATTTGAAAAAAAGAGATGTCACTTCAATTGAAGGTTTATTTGAGCCCATCAGCAAGTCTTCCTTTATTTGTTATAACAGCACAAACGGAGCCCAATGCAGCCTGAAAAGCAGATTCCAGTCTATTCTGCAAGCAAGAAGCCAAAATAACAACAAAACCACATCGGAGCAGCTTTTCTCCCATGGTCATTGTTCCAAGCAATAAGACTAGCACTCAGATGTCTAACCACATGGCTGTTCTCCTAATTAGCTAGGATCACAAAATTGTGTCTGAAAAAGCAGAAACCATATTTTAAAAATAGGCCTCAGAGGCCAGATTTTCAGAGCTTCAGCTTCCAATCCAACACCTACGTGAAAAAGGCAGATTTTCAGCAGAAACTCCCAAACTCCTCCTGTTCCCAGGAGATGGAACCCCAGTAAAGCACATCTGAAAAACTTCCCACTTCATTTGTTCCCTCAGTGCTGAAATCCACTCACTCCCGAGGCTCCAATGTGGGAAATGGTGTATGGAAAGTTGTTTTTAAAAAAAAATGCCCCCATTTAAGACACAAAAATGCCCCTTCATGAGAGGCAGGGGCTGGAAGATTTGTGTTTCTCCATGAATTGGTGGGGTTTTGTGCTTTATCTTTGCAATCCATAAAACTGGAACAATGCATTGTCTGAAACACACTTTCTTCAAAAATGCAGTCCAGATGAAAGCTGAAATTTGTGTACATTTATCCAAACACAGAAACAATGTCTGTGTGTGTGTCTACACATCTCCATGCAGGCAAAGTGAACTTGCCAAAATCTCCACACAGAAGCACACACGTCCCACGGCAGCTGAAGCTGATGGAGGCACAATTCAGCCTTTGGACCAGCAATTTCAACTGCAAAACTCATTTGATGCAGGAAAGCAAAAACAAACAAACAAACAAAACCCCTTCTCATCATGGAACTTTTAAAAAATATTTCCCTCGAGCAAAATGGCTGTTTCCCCTCCCACATAAACTGGCAGCCAAGTCAGGAACAGCGCTGAAGACTTCCCATGCTTGCAGAATCAGATATAAAATTTGCAGGAAGGCTGGCACTTATTTTCTCACAACAGTTTGTTCTTCACATATTTCACAACTTTTAAGTTCCTTAATGTAAATTGGAGTCATACATTTTGCCTCCATGTGTTTTATTGACTCTGATCTCCATATTAACACCGGGGAAGTGCTGGGGTGCTAAATTCAGCAAGCTGGCCACAGTTCTGCCCAGGTAGTTCCCCCCTTTCTCCCAGAACACCCCCAGCTTTTCATGGGGAACTGGAGTAACAGGGGCAGCTCCCATGAAAAGCCAGGGCTGATGCAGCAGCCAGGGGATGGCTGGGACTAAAGGAGACCTAAAGGTTTCTTCTGACTTTGGGCAGCTGCAAGTCCTGTCCCTGTTGTGCTTAATTCTCCCTGCAGTCACTGCCCAAATCCCTCGGCAGGCTGCAGGTCCCTGCCCAAGAGGTGCCTCTCCTCCGTCCCTTCCTGAAGGAATGTGAGAATCCAGACTAAAGGGGACCAGAAATCGCCTGTTCTTTGGACAAAGGTGAGCTCAGTTGGCCTCTTCTCCTTCCCTCCACATCCCCAAATGCCCTTCAAACTCAGCTTCATGCCATTTATCCCCAGCAGGTCCAAAGGAGCAGAGGGTGGGCATCCCCTTCACGGGTTCACTGCACTGAAAGGGTGTTCATCTGATCCAGGGGCCACTGGTCACATGGAAAAGTGCATTAGGCTGCAATTAGATCCTTCTGGATTACTCAAGAGATGCTTTTCAGTGTGAACAAAAGGCTGGCCCAGCATGAGGTGCTGAAAGCCCTGGAAAAGCCAGGAGTTCGAAGGAGCCCATCTGTGTCCTGCTCCCCTGACCACAGCATCCCTTTATAGCTGTAGCAGTTTGAGGGTGATTGGTCCTTGGGATTTTGGGGAGGGCCCTTTGGATTTAGAAAGAATTAGAAGAATATCTGAAATGATTTCCCTAATCAAGTTTCTGTTCCCTTCATGTTCAAATACTGCTTAAAGTAATTGAGTTTCCCATCATGCTAACAATTTCTGTCAATATTTCCCCCACTAACGAACATCAGGTGGATGTGTCTTTTTTCCATCACAAATTTCATTACTTGGTCCAGAGATCAGGGTCTGCTTCTTTTTTCAGAAGGTTGTCTGTGGTTCAGTTTGATCAAGAACAATATTGATTGTGACAACCTCGCATATTCCAAAAAGGGCTGTAAACCCATATAACACTTTAACTGCCAAAAATGCTTTTTCAATTTTTCTTTCTTAAACAAACTCACTTGGACCAAAACATCACATTTCATTTTTCTCTCCCTCCTGTGTAAGCTCTTGCTCAGAGTTACATTTCTCTGTGTCTGAGCAATGGATGTGAATCAAGATTCCAAATTTGGATTCTGTTCCTATAACATGAACTGTGAGGTTTTTGTTGGGGCTAACAGGGCACGTGTGGGTCTGCAGTGATCCAGAACTTTCCTCAGGTTTTAGATTCCTTGGATTTAAACAATTCCTGACCAAAACTGGCCAACTACTTGTGCACATGATCCTTACAGGAATAATCTGCCCAGACCAACCTGTATATTTGGGCACTTTTAGGGCACATTATTTCACTACCTTCTACTGCAGTTGAATTTCACTGTCAGCAGTTTAGATGAATTTAAAAGCAAATTTAAATCTAAGATCTGCCAGTGCATTTCTGAAAATGCTAACATATTTTTCTGAATGAATTACGAGACAGTGAACAAAGATATTTCAGAAAAGTCAAAATTCCAGTGTGTTTAATGCACATCTGCAATTTACTGGATTGATCAGGAAGCCAGGTCAGCAATTGCCTTTTTCCATGGAATCTCAGCACAAAATGAAATTTTGTAATTAATAATTCTTTATCCTCCACCTGATAAAGTAAAGGTGTTCTTATTTATACCTAGTTGCTGGACATAATTTGTATGTCTGGAATCTTACTTCAAGGAGTAAATTTGGTATTTTAATATTATAGTGCTTTAAAGCATAAAGATGTACACTGGGTTATCAAACATATCCCTGAGGGATACTGAAAGGTAGCAAGCAGAGGAGGAGCATTCCTGAGTTTTAGTAGGATTCATTAAAAGAATGCTCAACTCTGCAGATTTTATCTCCTTCTATTCCCAGTGTGAGTAAAATCTCTGTTCATTGTTTCCACTAAGGGATGGGAATTGTCTCTTGGATGTCCTTGAAGGCAGTTGGTTCCTGTAAACACCACCAACAAACAACAGATACTCACAATAATTTTTTTAATCATTAAATTGCTGTCTGCAATTACAGCAATATAATCTCCATGCAAAATGTGCCTGATTTTGGTCCCAGTTAAATTTCAGGCTGCTTTGCTGAAATATTTTCCATCTCTTTTGCTTATCTCAACAGGAGGAAGAATAAAACAAGATCAGGCCCAATTTGAAGCCAACCTTGTGTCTGCAAAATTGACCCCCCAAAACACGCAGTTGCACAGCCCTGCACAAAATTGTGTTGATCTTATTCATTTAGAATTATATTCTTTTGCATTTTTCATTTATTTTTCATCAAAAGCCCAGGCCCATGGAAATAATAGCAAAGAAAAAATGTTGCATTCATTTCTGCAAAGAAAAAAATAATAAATTTCATATTTGGGCTGACTTTAGTCATTAAATCACTAGTTAATTTTTGTCTGATTATTTAAATGTATTTCCACTGTAGCGGCTCCAGCAATTTTAGTATTTCCACACTCTTAAACTTTCTCCTCATATTTTCAGACATGGTTACAGAGTTTGTCCTATTGATTTCTAAAATGAGTAAATTGTATCACAGATTAACTGAAAAATACAAGAAAGAAAATATTTAAGAAAAAAAACCCAGGTTGGTCAAATACAGAGGCAGTTCCTTCAGGAGACTTGAAAAGTAAAAATTTTTTAACATAATTTAGAAACTGCAGAAAAACTGGCAAAAAAAAAGCTTCTTAAAAAATCTGAAGATGAGGATAAAAGTTGACTGAACCTTCACCATTCCTTAAACAAATGTTGGCATTTTATAGGTGGAAGGGATTGACCGTGCTAGAGAAATAACCAATCAGTGCCATGGCAGTTTGTCACCTTCATGAAGGTTTCTGCCTGTCCCAGTCCCTGTGAGCTCACATCCTCCCCAAAGAGCCACAGGAAATGCCTCCCCAGGATAATTCAACTGCAGCCCTTTCCCAGGGCTTCTCCTCTGCTGTCAGTTCCCTGCACTCCCTGTACCTGTGTGCCAGGGATGCCCCACAAGCCTCTGACCCTGCACCATTCCAAAAGTGCCCAGCTACTTTTGGGAGCATGGCAACATCACATTTATGTCAGACGTTGTGTTCAAACCCTGTATTTTAATCTTAAAAACCAGTGAGAGTCTCTTTGTTGTGATTCCAACAGGCTTTGCATCAGATCTAAAACAAACCAGAAATGCTCTTCGTTTTCCTTTTAATCCTAAAAGTCATGGGCCTCTTTGAATCCCAGGACCTTTTATCAGCTTTCCAAAGTAGCAAGAAGGGTTTAAAATTGTAGAGATGAGCAGAAAGGTTTAATATCACATCTACATGAGACACAAAAACTACCAGAGGTACAATCTACAGATGAAATACAAAAAATACCCATTTTTCTATGATCGAAAGAGCTTATTTCCATCATATCTTAATATTTTATTCCCCAAGTTGCTGGAAACTGTCAGGCAGATGGATGAATGCTTATGAAATCAGACCTCAGGACACCGTGTATTCTACCACAGATTGGCTTCTGCGAGAATAACCCTGCGAGTGGCTGATGCCATCAGTGGCACCAGCCTCCCACAGATCCCCTGCTCCACGAGGGATTGCTGAGCTGAGCCCTTTTCTCACAGCTCAGCCCCGATGTCCTGTTTGGGGATCATTCCCTGGGGACATGAGGACACCACGGCTCCTTCTTCAGGACAGCCCCAAGCTGTGAGCGACTGCAGGTGCCACACCGGGAACAAACCCTGCCTTTCCAGCTCCACTTCTTCCAAGTGATACTTCCCTCATCCTCGTTTTGCAGTTCCCAATGACAAGGACAGAATTTTGATGAGGAGAACGAGCTCTCGCAAAGTTTATTTGTAATTTTGATACAAAAAAAAAACCCCAAAAAACTCAAGGAATTATGTGCTATCACTTAAAACGGGAAATTAGCAGCAAATGGAGATCTCTTAAAGTCCCTAAAGTTGAGAAGACATCCTTTGTGTCATGGAGTACATGCTCAGTGCAATCAGCACGTTCTACACAGGTAATTACTTTTACTACTAATGGTGCCTCCCACTCAGATAAGATGTTCCAACACTACTTAATCACAAAGCTTCATTATTGCTCCACCACCTACTGGGTAAAACAATTCACATGCTCTATTCAGCGACTCTCACAAATGAGAAAAATTTATGAATATGCGAGCAAAACAGCACAGAGTCTACAGAGGAGGCACCACCCTGAATAATTGTAAAAGACCGTAGAAAGTTTGGAACATCTGCAGCTCTTTTTTTCATTTTCCCAAAATACTCAAGAAGAAGAAGAAGATTTACAAAAGCAAGAGAAAATCATCCCTTATGGTGAATTGAGACCCTGAAAGTGTTTTTGGGTTCTTCTGCTGAAGCTTCTGAAATTTCCTTGAGCCAGAACACAATGTGTAAAAATAGCTGCATTCATTGCAGTTTCATGTTTTATTTTTGGTATTATTTTTCATTCTTTTGTGCTAACAGCGTGTTACAAATTGTTTTACTACTCAATGCATCAAGAACTGACATAGAAAACAAGAACCAGGGAATAAAACCTCCCTCTTTGTAGGGTTTATAGACTCTCTACACGGTTAAAATGAAGAGCAGTGGTTTAGCTGAGAGATGTTATGCAAAGTGTCTTGCACAGGGGATGGATTTTCGAGAACTCTCACCGTAACAAAGCCAGCACAAATCACTTTGGAAATTACCTCAAAAAGACACATAGTGTCTTTATTTTCCATGAAGGTAAAAGACAAGTAGGTGTTGTTGTGCATTAAGAGAAAAATTTGGGCCACTGAGGGCTGAATGCAGCCCTGGAGGCAGAGTGTAAGACTGGGAGCCCTTGACTTGTGCCTCAGGAAACAACTTTCAAAAACTCCTACACATCCAAAGTGCTCCACCTGAGTTACATCTGTGTTACACCAAGCACTGGACAGGCAGGAATTTACAAAGGCTGAAGCTGTGCCTACTATCTGTCTTCCTCTGTTTCAAAACTATGGCAAAACCAAAAGAACCCAGATAATTCCCAGTTCCCAGTTCACCTCCTGATTGTCCAAGAGGAAGCTGTGGCAAGAAAGGGATTTTCTCTCAGCACTCAAGAACAATCTCACTGAAGGATGGGAATTCTCAGTCATCAATGGGAGGTCAAATCCTTTTGCAGCAAATTAAGGTGCTCTGATGACTCCTGAAATTGGGAAGTCTGCACTTCCAGGAAGGCCAGCAAAACTCACAGCTACATCTTCATTCCTGAGGAATATTAAGTAACTATAAGAAAAAGGCTTATTTTGTGAGGTACTGAACTGCCCATGGGAAAAGCCATCACATTTACATTGTTTACATTGCTGGGAGTCCCAGTAAAACAGTGGGAAGATGTCTAACAGGGACAATGGGATTTCACAAGCATTTTGATTTTTTGTTCCCTTAAAGTAGCGTCTTTTCCTTGTGGATGGAAGGATAACTGAGAAACAGGGCAGAATTTCCCTTTATTTTGGTGAAAGATTACCATGTTTAATCAGTGTTGTGGTTCTGGGCTATCTGGCTGGGTGAATCCAAGTGCTTGGAGGACCAGCAGGGCAGGATTGCTCCCAGCTCCCACCTCAACTGACCACTACTGCAAACATTTCTTGCAGCTCTCTGTGTGGCCTTGTTGCACTAAGAAATGTATAAACATTTTTATTGACTCAGCCAGGAAGAACAATCTGGCTCTGAGACCAGCAGTGAAGCAGGATTAACCAGCCTCCTCCAAAAATCCTGATTTATGTTCGCCATCTAAATCTTTTATTTTGGTTATTAGCAGATGGATGGAGTTTTAATTTATTCACTTCATAGCACATCAGAATAACACAAGTTGCAGAGACAGCACCTGTTCAACAGTTCATGGTTAATGAAGGAAGAGGGATGGAAATGTGTACGCACATGCAGGATGGCTCCTAAAAACATGCAGTAATTCAGTGCAATATTCCTGTTGGGACAGGAGTCTCTCAGATGGAAAAACAGAAATTTGGGGGTTGCATAGCCCCAGGTTTTGTAAGGAGGAATGGAAGGGGTCACTGTACATGAACACTGAAAGCAAAAGTGGGAATATATAGAACCTTTACCTTGAGGAGTTACAAATAAATTAATAAATGTAATGTAAATTAAGGAGAGGATTAAACAGAGTTTATTGTCCATAAATATCGTCAGTGGTTAATGGTCAAACAAGTAAAGCAGTAAATTTTAGCATTTTTCATCTTTCTTCTTTTGAATGAAGAACTAAAAAAGTAGATGTTATTATCATTTGAGATAACTAAACAATGAGATCCTTTTCTAACCGAGACATTGCTGTGAATTCACCTTTCGGGGGCTGCAAGCTCACAGGTTCAGAGCTGACTGTGAGCTTGCACCAAGAGATGGTAACTTACTGGTTAGGAAATTAAAGGAAATTTTAAAGTGTGTGCATGTGGAGAGAAAAATAATTTAAGAAATCAAATATCCACGTGCCTTTTCGGAAAAAATAAATGTATGCCTTTGCTTTTTGCTAATCAAATGGAAAATTGTTTTGTTTTAATGGTTTTGAAACTTCCCCATCCCTCGAGCAAACAGTACCCATTACTTTAAACACCTCAGTGTCTAGTAATTGTTCACAAATGTGTCAGGCTACCAGTAATTTAAGTCCTGTCAGGAATAAATCTCAGACACTCACTTCTTCCAGTCAGTGACTTGAAAAAAACCCGCCCACATGTCAGTTAGAGGGAGCTGCGCGCGGTGGCTTTGTTCGAGGCTGTGTAAACAGAAAGAGCTTCCTCCTCGCTAACAACTGTTTTCTAAACCCTATATAAATGTTTATGTGAACTATCCTACAACAGCATCTAAGGCAATAAAAAGCAGGCATGTAAAAAACATTCTGTGTTGTGCTCGTTGGCAATAAATGTACAGCCAGTGGAGGCTGTAGATCCAGTTGTGAATTATTTTCTCGCAGAGGTCTGACCTCAAAACATTTAAATGCTAGACTGTAAATCAAAATGATATACTTGTGCTATCTACAGATTATTCCCCAGTTTCTGAGTTCTGCTAAATACGTGGGTATGAAAATACTTGCACATTAATATGTAAATAAGCACTCAGGTAGAGGTATATTCCAGGGAGATATAGGGGAAAGTCAAACAATCAAAATATATGAGTGGGCATATTTTCTCCCCTATGTTATTGTCCTCTTCAAGCCACTGGGGAGTAGCCACAACCTGATGTATGACTGATGCAGCATAAGGAACAAAAAATCACTGAAGAACAGCTACAGGGAGAAATTAAAAAGACCAAACAAGGTAAAACCTGGAAAGTTTAAGGTCATGAAGTGACATGTTCAGGTCAGAACACTGTCACTAGTCTGTTCACTAACTCTGAAAGAAGTCACTCAACGCCCTTATTCAACTGTTTTGGAAGAGCCCCAGATGTCAAAGTTTCCACCAATAAATTGTGCTAAGCACCAGAACTTCTTCTGCCTTGCCCTTCTATTGCAGTTTTGGTCCATATTGGGACAAAATGCAAAAGGCGAATGTTGAATGTCCTTCTGAGTGAAGGTGTCCCATGGCCTCGTTCCATGGAGGTGTTTGGAGAGGACCTTATGGATTCAGGGCTGCAACCACCACTGCCTTGGCAGGAGCTCCCCACTTAGTGTGTTGTATTTGCTTTCAGTGCAGGAGACTCAAGTTCAGACCCCTCCATGGCCTGATTCTGAGTGGGGATTTGGGGAATTTTAACTCCTCTCACAGCAAAGCCCTCAGATGCTGCCCTCCCTCCCTGCCAAGGTGGGTATCCTCCAGCCTTTCCCACTGAAACTGTTCCATTATGTCTCCACATTTGAATATTCGTTAGG
The DNA here is from genome assembly GCA_013400575.1 of Peucedramus taeniatus. Taxonomy (NCBI): domain Eukaryota; kingdom Metazoa; phylum Chordata; class Aves; order Passeriformes; family Fringillidae; genus Peucedramus; species Peucedramus taeniatus. Next base: position 933,867 of record WBNO01027744.1, on the reverse strand, counting down.
AGAGAAGCTGGAAGGGGACGCTCCCACATTCTGGAGCAGCAGCCCAGCCAGCAGCCCTAATCTGTCTGTCTATCTGCTCTCACCCCCTCTTTAATATCTCTCTATGCAAAGCAGAATGGTTTGGTGGTTATTCTGCTCTCCTGGGAGGTGGGAGAACTGGCTTCAAATCCAGTTAGGCAGAGGATGGTTCCACGCTGCAGAGCAAAGCTGCTGGCAGGATAGGATGGGTTGGCTCCAGGCAGGGATACCTGGATGGGAACCCCAGCCTGACGTGCTTGAGCAGGCCAGAGGACTTGGGTCTCTCTCTGCTGGCTGCTTTGGATGCCTGGTTGAGACTCCTGGAATTTTCAGCTTGCTTTGAGACCTCTGCATTCCCAAATATTGACCTGGTTGGGCTACAGACTGACTGAGCCAAAACCTTCATAGAGACCTTGGGGGAGTTTTGCTGAGCTGCACATGAAATCCTTCACGTGTGCCACAAAACCCCACTCAGTCCCCTGAGCTGCACTTTGTAAGGCACAGGCTGAGATCCCCCTGAAATTTCCTGGTGACCGTTTTACAGATAAGGGTTAGTCAAACAATCTGGGAATAAATCTGGCACTCCAGAAACAAATAATAAGGAAGAGCATTAAGAACTGGCACAAGGAAAGGGAAGTGGCAGTGACTTCTCAAACTGAAGCCTCCTGTAGCTAAAAATGCTCGTCCATGCCAGCATATGTCTTACAGAATTGAGGCCTGAGCTTCCCAGCTTGGGAAACGCTCTTAATTCAAGTGTATAGGAGCTTTTTGGAGGAGGGAATGCAGGATCTGGCCCTAACCTTTCAGCCAGAATGACTCACCCTCCATTGTGCTCCATTTCTTTCTGGTGGATCATATTATATTGTCGGATGAAAGGAATATGATGTTTGGCAGAGGGAAAAATACAGAGAAACAGGGAGAGCAGATGAGGTGCTGCAGTTTAAATTGTGCTTTTCAGTTTTTATATATCATAACTGTATGCAAGGATGCCCTGGAGCTACGATACAAGAAGAGCACTTTAAGAGGAACCAACATAAAGAAACAAATAGCAATAAATGACATAAGTGTAGCACCTACTTATCTTGCAGAGATGGAGGAGATTGGAAACAGTACAAACACTACTGGGCTCTACAAAGAGGATTTTCAAACCTGAGCATGCACACACTTAGGAGATGTATTTATGAGACAGATGCAAGGCTAGAGTAGAAATATATTCATATACACTCTGTAAGAACAAGAGAGAATGGGAGGGACACAGGAAAGAAGTATTAGGGGAAAAGTTTCATTGAGAATTTTTGCTTGAAATTTTCACAAATATCCAAGCAAGCTGGAAGCTGCCTCCTAATTTTATTCTTCTCTATATTATCTCTAGGCAATCTCTTGACCATCCTTCTGCTAATGTTTCTATCACTGGCTCCCAGCTGCAATAATTTTGTGTTGTTAGGAGTGGGACCTATGAGCAAATGAAAAACCTGGGGGAAGAGGAGTTGCTGGAGATCACAGGGTACAAAATAAACCCTCCATTTTGAGTTTGAGCCTTGATTACACCAGTATATTTAGGATAATTTGGGACTGCTTTCCTCTCATGGGTTTGAGTTGCAGAAGAAGCCTAAAGGAGAAGGAAAATATGGAGCTGGAACTGCAGCCTTCTACACTCCATGAAGAGGAAAGGCTGTGAAACCATCCCTCTCCTGAGCTGTGTGAGAGCCATGGAGGGTGTCCCACGCTGTGGAACAATCCTGAACTGCTCAGCACAGGAGATGCCAAATTACTGCCTTGGCAGGATCAGGCTTTGGACATTCCCAAGGGAGCAGGGCTGGAGGAGAGCTGGGTGCTGCACACTCCCATGGATCTGGACAATAAATCCTCCAGAGATGAGCAAAATGTAACAAGTTTAACCACTTAGCTCCTCATGCAAAATGGTTTAAAGAAGGTTTCATTTGTTTGGGTTTTTTATTTTTCCAGTGAAATGAACGATGTTTTCTCAAGGAAAACCAATTTGTCAGGAAGCAAAAATATGTTGTGTGGACAGGCCTGTAACCCCTTTAATTCCCAGCCCTTGAGGGGTGAAACCTTTGCTAAATCTCTGCGGGTTCCACAGCAACCCCTCCTGTGGGGTTTGCCCCATCCCTGAGCTGACAAACACCACAAGCCATGCTGTGCTCCAGCCAGGTGAGATTAGATAAGGAATTTCTGCCTCTGCGAGGGGCTCTGCTCGTGTTTGCCGCGGTGTGGAAAGAACGGCCTGCACTGAATGACGCCTGATGATGATTAATGTATTATTCTGCAGAGCATTAGGGTTTCTTTTCATTTGGACTGCATTGTTAGGAGTAAAATGTGATAAAATGGCTGTAACTGTTTTCCACCCTACTTTCCGCCTCCCCCTAGGACTGTTAAAAATAGCATTGGAAAAATTATTGAAAAGAAGAGAGAAAAAAGGACCCTATTTTCTGCTAATGTAAGTGGGTCTAGCTCCCCTGAATTTAATGAAGCTTCATTCATTTATAGCTGAAAACAAATTTTAATAAACATTTATTTTACCTTTTTTTTGTGTGTGTGTTTGTGGTTGCTGTTTGCTTTTCCTTCCTCCCTTGCTTTTAGGAGTTGAAAATATGGCAAATATGAAGAATTCAAATTTGATGTAAGCCAAAGCTGGAATCTCAGCCTGGATACTTTAAAATACTGAAGCTTTAAACATTAGTAAATAACTTTCAAAAATGCAATACTTGGGAAAACATGTTTTGGTCAGGGAATCTGATAACCAGCTTTATGTGTGAGGGAAAAATGTTACTAAAATTTAAAAAATTCTGTTTCTGAAAACAGGAGCAATCATGCTTTCTCATGTAGAAAGAAAAAGTAAGTTTTAGATTTTTCTTATTTTCCATGCATAATAAATATATTTTCCTCTTCCTTTAAAACATCAAGGTCCTTATCTACAAATGGGAAAGAAGGCTCTATATTCACTAATAAAATTTCCAGAAATTCCAAGTTTATTCAAACTTTCCTTATGTGCATCTGTCTTTCCTCTCCTAAAGTTGTTATTACAATTTTATCATCAAACAATGTCCCTGTTGCCAGCACCTCTCTTAAAGTGCTCTAAAGTTTAGAGAACAAAGAAGAGCAGAGTTAATCCTATCAGAAATTTTATCTGAAATCATTCAGATAAGCCAGATTTTGTTTGAGCTTTGCTTGGAGCAAGTGACAGAGTTTCAGATACAGTAATTTGCTGTGTTTCCATTTAAAACAACTGAAGCTTCCCACTTCTAATACACAGGAACATAAAATCCATGTCAGTTGTTTATCTCTGAGGACTGTGAAGTTTTGGGGTTGCTGGAGTTTGATTTTTAGTCCAGTTAAGCAGGGCTTTGAATGCACAGCCACCACAATTCCACATCCATGTCAGGGTGCTGGATGTGTTGATGGGTAACTCCACATTTTTGCAGAAAAATTATGTTTTCTTTGCACCTGCAGCTCTGGACACAACTCCAGAAGACAGCTCCATGAGTGATGGATGGAAGCTGTTCAAACATCTGAGCTCTGTGTTTACAGAAGTTACAACTGTTTTTTTCATCTGCTTTTTCCCTGTTTCCTACACAAGGAATACAATGGGAATAGATCTCCACAGAAGCACTTGGGCAGCAAGAATGAGGTCCTGGAAGGTGCTGTTGGTGTTCAGGTGCATTGCTGATGTCACAGATGCTGCTGGAGAAGCCGAGCTCCTGCCTCCAGCCTCACCAGGCCGAGCAGGAGCCAGGAATAGCAGCCAGGATTTCCTGCCTTTCAGCCCAGCACATCGGGCTCTGCTGCCCCTCGTGCTGTTCCCAGCCTTGCCTCCAGCTGCTTTTGGAAGGAAACAGATGGAATTGTGCAGGCTCTGGGGGATGGTGCCTCACCAAGCTTGGTCTCTGCATGTCCTGGAGCAGAGGTAACTGCCCAGAGGGACCTGAGGAGGGGCTGGAAGAGGAATTCCCAGTGGTTAGGCCAGGACTGGGAATTCTCTGCTCCTTACATCTACACAGCACAACTGTCAATAACACAGATGGGGTTTGTACCAATGCTGGGAAAATGCTTAATTGTCCTCTTCAAACCTCAAGTACCCGTTTGGAGTAAAATGCTGAAAAACACAAGAAGCTATGAAGTGCAATAGAGGTGTCTCTTCCATGTAATTTAGGAGCTCCAATTCCAGCATTTTGTCATTCAAGTCTCACTCATTTATAATTCCCATCCCTTTTATTTTGTACCATTGAAAAAAAACTCTGATGAAGTAGAAAGCAACTGCAAGGAGTGTGACTAAAGCTGAACTACAGCAGAGAGAACTCTTCACTTCAGCTGGGTTTAAACTCCAGCTCAGTCATACTTGGCTCTTGTCAATTCATGTCAGATTCTTAATGTTATTTGATTTAGGACAGCCCTGCTGCTGTCCACAGCCCTTGCCAGAGAAAAGAACACAAAATAAGTTCCAGGAAGGGGTTTGAGGGGAGTTGTGAGACCTGATTACTCAAAGATTCATTTTTTGACAATGAACAGGCTTAGGGATAAAATAACATTGGAGGACAAGAAATGTCACTACGGACCTGAACCTGCAAATACTTATGGACGTGTTTTAACTTTACTACTGTGGGTCCTGCTGAAATTAATGAGACTGCTGCAAGGGGTAAGGAAAAGCATATGCACAGGAATTTCCAGCATCAGAGATGATGTGCTTAAGACATGAAGAGTTCCAGGGCCTCAATTTGGGAGTACTCATATGCTTGTAGTTAAAACATGCAGGAACATTTGTAGCATTAGGGCCCAAAACCTTTGCCTTGTAAATAACAGGAGGTGGGAACTTGAAGCCAACAAAGGCAAAGAAAAGGAAAAGAATCCTATGATCTCACACCAACTGAGGCAACAGCTACAGTGCTCTGATCAGGCTGGGAGTTACTGCAGAGTGGAGCTGCTCCCTCCACTGAAACAGTGAATAAAGGTAAAATTAAGTGTATACTTAATTGCTTTCCAGAACTGGAAACACTTTTTTTTTTTTTTTTTTTTTTTTTTTTTTTTTTTTTTTTTTTTTTTAGTGCATTTGTTCCATTCTGAAGTGTCAGCTCAGTCTGACAAGATACAAGAGTCTGGAAAGATTAAAAGTCTTGGGTCCAGGGAATGGGAGCAATGTGGTCACTGCTGTTTGCTTCAGCAGAGAGGCAGACATCGAGCTGGTTTCACAGGGATCACTTCCAAATGTCAAGGAGACTGGAAAATTTTGAGATATTAGAATATGGGAATGTAAATTAGGAGATAGGGACTACGTTAAATCATTTGATTCTTTCCTTATTTTTGTTTCTGATTTAATATTGGCTTCAACATAATCAATCTCAAAAAAATGGGGTTTTATTCTTTGCATGGTCAGGTTTTTATGTTTAATACCATTCCAGACATCACAGAGAAGAAAGAATTCTGCTATCTGAACAGAAAGCTACAGAGAGCAAATGGGCTAAATAACACTAAAATATTAGTTAACAGGAGCTTTGTTGTGCAACACAACCCAACAAACAGCAAACAGAAACATGTCCCTCACAAAAGCAATTTAAGCTCTCCTCAAAAATAAGATCCTTTGATTTTTTAGAGGCTTTGATAGGGTACAAGATGCTCAGATGTTTCAGAGAGAAGAAACACAAAAAGCCCTAGACAGATAATTTAATTCCAGAGCACCCACAGTTACCCTGCTCTGTTACAATGGAAGACAAATTTTGTGGAAATAAGTATTTCATCTCCAGGAGCCACACGGATCTAAGAGCCTTTTCCTCGTGTGTTTACATTGCTTAAGTTCTTCATTTCCTCTGCCCGCAGCAGTGAATTGCACTGGAATTGAATGCACAGTAAAACTCCCATGTAGGAAAGGTTTATGCATTATGTTAAAAAGCTCTGCCTTGATAAATGGTGCCATTAGCATCTGGAATTCACTGCATCCAAGGGGTCAGGCCATTCCGAAAACACTCCTTAAAAGTGTAACAAATTTGCTCAAATGCTAATGAGCTGAACCACCACACTGATCTCGTGAGTGGAGCCAAATAGGTTTAAAAGTTGAAAGCATTTGTGTGTCACTGGTAGCCACACTTAGTGCTCTAAGTATATATCACTTTTCCTGGGAAAAAATTGTATGTGCTCCCAGCTTAGGGCTCCCTCCTGACAATATGTACCAAGTGGTCATTAGAAAAGATTACTTTTTCTACTCTAAATTTCATGTCCATGGGATTGAATACCACAGTTTTCAAAATATCAGCTATTTTAATCAATTTTTTTCATCTGTAGTGTCATCCAACATTCTTATTCCTAATAATCAACTGGTAGATGTTCCCTGAACTGAAAAGAATCTTTTTGCCTCTGGATAATAACAGACTTTTCACCATTTTGGTACAGAGGAAGCAGGGATGGAAAGGCAAGCAGTGAAATTTAGCCCTGCCTGTTGATGTGTGGAAAGAGGAGAGAGGGAAATGACCTCTCTGGGCAATACTTTGTTGGAAGTTGTAGTTTCCTAACAACCTTCCAGACAAAGGCACAGCAGCCAGCAACGGATAACTTGGTAGCAAACCACTTTTAAGACAGCAAGAAAACCTCACCTGAAATGTGTGTGTAGCTCTTTTTCAAAAGTCAACAGAAAATGTTTTTGTTAGAGCACAGGAGAAGCCAGAAATGTGCAACCAGAAAATCTAAACTGACTCTATGGTCTGGTTCTACTCCTTAGTCAAGCCCAAGCAGCTGGAGCCAAATTCTATATTGCATGACAAAGATGTTTAATGAAATGATATACAGAGTGACAGGAGACCACCAGGAAAATAATGAAAATAATGGCAGATTATTTTCATTGGCTTCTCCTCTCCCTTGGCTCATCCCTATTCCCAGGCATGGGGCTGAGCTGCAGTGAGGAATTGGGCAGGAGTCTGACTCCACTGCCTTGGCTTTCCTTGGTCAGTGGTCAGCCACAGGCTCTCCAGCCAGCAGCTCCCTGAGCTGGGGGGCACTCGGAGCATCCCGAGATTTCCCCTTCTCTGTTCCAGACACACTCACACAGCAACACTGAATTATTCCAGTAATAAACCCACCCTCCCACTCCACTCAAACACAGAGGAGAGCTTTAATCACATTCTACAGGTGCTGGGCCACAAGGTATTTTTCATGCACAGAACTTGCTGACCAAAAATGATATTCAAGGTCATAATTATTCACAGATGAGAGGTGAGATTTGTAAATGTTTTTATGAGGGGAAAAACAACCGAAAGGCCCTCAAGTCCTATCGAGTGAAAACTGTTTTTCCCTATTTTTAAAATGAAACTTTTCATCTGCAAGTGACCAGAGGACTTTGAAATCCAATAAATTAAAAAAATCCAAACTTTTAAAATTGTAATAAAGCTTGGAAATGAGTATTTTATTTTCTGCGTTGCACATCAATTTTTTTTTTAAAAAAGAAAAGATCAGTGAATCCCTCAGACCTTCCTGGCATCACTATATGCTACAAGGAAAGCCTTTTATTCTTTTTCAGGAATAAATTTACTTTACAGAGCAGCACAATGATAGAGTGCAGAGCTCCAAACATAAATGGAATACTCTGGGCAGAGCTTCCACCACTCGGAGTAAATTCAAGAAAAATATTGACCGCCCTGTGTGTTTTCTTTGCTCTGCAGTCTGTAATATTTCTAGGAGGATGCACAACAAAGCACTTGCCTCCTCCTGCACTGTTGTCAGAAGAATTTGCTGAATGCATCTGAGAGTTGACGTGGCCTGTGAATCTCCCTGCCTTGTTTGCAGAGATGCAAACTTGCAGTGCTCCAGCTTTGTGTCCTCTGCTTATTCTCTGCAGTGCCTCTGTCACCCGTGGCATTTTGCTTTTGCTGTTTTCTTAGGTATATTTAAAATAACATGCCAAATGAGATAAACACGCTGCTCAATGAATGCCCTGCAAGTTTGGGATATTTAACAGTTTTAGCCCCACTAACTAGTTTAATGTTTAATTATATAAAGCTGTGTGTGGTCCCCAACTGGTTTGAACCTTCAACACCAGTCAAACCAAGTTAAATGCAGCAAAGCAGAAAATACAGTTGTGAACAGGCAATCTGCTGGCTAAATTGTTCAAGATGTCTTGCAATTTGTTAACCTTGAACACTTTTATTTGGAGCAACATTTTCATGGTCCCCTTATCTGGGCCTTCCCAGCTTTTGCAGCCCTGCAGGTTCAATTCTGGAACTGAATTGAGAGCACATATTAAATACTAAAATGTCTGTTTTCTTTCCCCAAAATTAAATTCTTGAGACAAATAAATAACTTAAATTCCACCCCCAATTAATTCCACTCACATTCTCCTGCAAATTATGGACATAAAGATGCTGGCCAGGTTTTGAAATCTGGCCCTTCATTTCCCAGCCAAATGTGAATATTTGAGAGATAACTTCTTTAATGTTTCTGTTCTTGTCATGTCCTGTCCTGCCTCTCCAAGTAAGCCAGCAAGTTCCATTAGGAAACAGATACTGCTTGTAGTGGCCAGCTCTATTTTCAGACCATGCAGCCTCAAGGTCTCTGCCTTCTGATGGAGAACAACAAAGGAGTTGGCTTTATCTGCACATTAGAGAGCAAACTGGTGGCCTTTGGACCACATGAGAAGATGGACACTAAAAGAAAATGGCTCAAGAATAAATGATTTGCCTTGTCTTCTTTTCAGAACTCAGATATAAAAAGGCATTGAGGCAGAGCAATGCTGGGAAAAATTAATATTTTCCCAGACTTAACCATTTCCCTTTTCAAAAAGATTTATAACACACATGAATCTCAGATGTCACATCTTATTGTGCATAATTATACCAATGTCTAGACTAAACATTATATATATACCCACACATACATATAATTATATATCCTTATGACTATGTATTACTGCTTTTCTATAATACCTATTCCATGGCGGGGTTTATATCTTCATGATTCATAAAACCTATATTCCATGGGAAATGATTTTATCCAACATGCAAGTCAGCACTAGACCTGACACCAAAGTCTTAATGAGGTCTTAACTCACCTATGGAATAATCAGCAATGGGATAAACATCATATCCTGCATTCTCTAATCACTTCATACATCTTTCTTATCTATGTGAAGATACAAACGAAAGGTAAGTACCTAAGTTTATTTGCCTGGTCATCCCACCCATTAAGATGAAGGAATACATTCTGTAATCATCAGAGAAGTTAATTACAGAAGTTAATACTTCTACCTATTGCAGAAAGTTTTGCAGGCAGGGTAAGGCAGTTTTAGAGTGCCTTGTTGGGGAAAGATAAAACAAAACTCAGGCACTGTTACTGCTGTTGCTGGGTTTGTAATGAGGAGGTTTGCTCACCTTGGCAACCTCACACATGGGGTTCTTCTCTCCAGATCTCATTAGCGTGAGGAGCACATTACCAGACAAGCTGGATGGATTCTTGACCTACTTAATTTCAATTGTGAAAACTTGTTCAGTTTTTCTGTCTGATTTTTCCAGGCGTACTTGCAAGTGACCTTACAATGTACTGTATATTTCAGGCAAATATTTGTATGCAGGAGCAGTGAAGTTGAGGTGTAGTCTTGGAGTCTACTGGGAATAGAGACAACATCACACAAAAGATGAAATAGCAGGGCCTGCAACACTTAGACATCTGTACTTGAAGTTTTTGTTTGAGAAAAAATTTCCATAGTAATGTGCAAATGGATTCCTCACATGTTTTGACAGCACATCCACATTTATCCAGTCCTGCTTCCCCCGACAGATTAGCCAGGCCAATAGCTGCACAGTACCCACTGCCTTCTCCAAGGTGGAAGGCCTCTTTATGGCTTTTTATTTCTGGATTCTTGCTCTTTATACTTAGCAGAATCCCAAGAAGGCAGCTGAATTCCTACTAGAATAGCCTTGGGATGATTTAGGAGTGGTTTCATGGGTCCCTCAGCCTGGGGAAGCCAGCTGTGGTTTGGGGACCTCCTGGACAATAGCAGGGGTGGCATCTGGGGGACGGAGCACAGGCAGAAAAGGCATGCCTGGGAAGAGGGGAGGGAAGGAGGAAAGGTCTTCTTTGGTGGAGTATGGAGGATCTCCTCAAGGAAACCCACAGCAAATGCAGTGGATCATGAAGAAATATAATGCAGTGTGACAGGCAGTATATTTAACAAAAAAACCATGTGAGTGAATGGGGTGTGAGGAGAAGTGACAGACTAACAGGCTCTGGCTGCAGCCAGCCACTCCAGGGGCGAGCAGGGAGCTGTCCCCAAGCAGCTCTGCCTGTGGCCACAGCAGGGACCTCCAGCCCCTGTCCTGCAGGGCTCCCCTCCAGCTGGGTTTGGGAGAGCTGAGGGCTAATCCACGGCAGCACTGCAGCCGTCGCACTGACAGCCTGCTTCACTTGTTAAATAATAATCAGCTCTCCAAATCAGCTCAGAAATTATAAAATAAAGTTATAAAAATAGCATGCAGACCATATGTTAGTTTTCATTTCAAAGTTTATCCTTGCTCTAAAGAAGGTTAAATCATATTCATTTCTCTGAAAACAGTCAAGATATAGGAATTTAAAATACCATGAAAGTGTTATCTATAGAGTGCACTCTGGAGTACCAAGAAAGAAATCACATATGCATGGGATTACAGAATACATTTCAAGTCAACAGAGAAGCACATCATACAGTAACTAAGAAACAAACATGTTTTTCTGACTCAGAAAATTGAGTTTAATTTAGTCTTCAGAAATCTGGATCTGTCTGGACTGCTAGCAGTCATGGATAGAAGTGACACAAGGGAACCACTCTGAGTGTTCGGTCCCTGGGACCCAAACCCAGGTTTGGGGCTGCAGGATGTGTGAGGAGAGGCTCTGCAGCCTCTCACACCCTCAGAGTGAGAGAGAGGGAGGTGGAGGGAAAAAGGACAAAGTTTTGCACCTCAGAAACTCTGCAAAAGTTGGAAAGCCTGTGAATTCCTGCTCAGTGTGAAGCAGCTCAGAGCTGTGAGAGCAGACAATGCCTCTCCTCTGGCATGGCAAGGTTAGACACAGCAGGTAGAGATCCACAGAGGAACAATAGGATGTGGATAAGAACTTTTCTGTGATTTAAAAAGTTAAAGCCAAGCAAGTACAGAAGACTGGTGTTAACGCTTCAAACACTCCCTCAACACATAACCAACTGTCACATATTTGCCACAGAGACATTTGTGATCCCAGCTGGGGTGGGGCCATAGGACAAATTCTTAATCAAACTGGCAACCAAGTCATATTGTATGGTCAAACTAGATATCCCTGTGAATATTTTGTGTGTAGAAGTTGTCAGTGCCACCATACCGAAACACTTGGGTCAAATGCACCCCAAGGAGACCCTGACCTGCTCTGTGGCTCAAGGTCATTTTATCTTTGTACTGTGGGAGATACTTCAAGGTCCAATCAGAAGCAGTTCAGACAAAATGCAGCAAGAATGGTATATGATACACTGGTGTCACCTGATTTTCTTGGGGCAAGACAGTTTCCTGAATGCATCACCCTTCAGCTGACCACTGTCAGACTCTTTGAAGGATTGAAGCACAGAGCTCCTTGTCCATGCAGTTCCCATGCTTGCCACATATTTTACCTTCATGTTTCTTGCACGTGCAGCCAGCCCTGACAGATACAATCTCCAGGCCTCCAGTGGCTGCATATATTGTGCGTATTTTGGAAGGTATGGCAGGAATCTGAAGGCACTGCAGCATCTGTTAGTTACGTATGCAAAAAGAATTACCATATGGGGGTTTCAAGGACTTGAGCTCAACTTTTGTCCCTCAATGCCTGAATGCAACTCTCCATAACACCTTCAGCTTACCTAAGTCAGAAAGGTTTTAAAATTGTTTTCCTTTCTGGTTTAAAAAAGAAAAACATACTCATATGATGGTGCAAACAGAAAAATGTTGTTTGTTTTATCATAGATTTGATTCCCTACATTGTAACTGTATGGGATGTTTGAGGTTAGTCAGGGAGGAAAACTCTGCTGTAAACCCAAATCTTTAGGTTGTATTCTGGGCAGATTTAGGTCACCAAAGATTCCTGCCTACATTTCTGAGTAACAGAAGTGAATTAGTGGATAAAAACCCAGTAATCCTTGAATCCTTTATTTCTGAGCACTCACCAGAAGATTATTGAACAGGATCTGTCGATCCCAAATTCCTGGATAACCACTGACTTCTCCTTTTGAACACCTGCAACCGAGAACTGAAAAATAGGATGTGTGGATAGAATATATGTTCATAAAATATTTGCATTATGGTTCCCTTCAAATCATAAGTGTATGGAATATAAATGCCAAAGCAGCCTAGCAAGGAATTTGACAATATAGCAACAGGAGCTGCTAAGAACAAATACTTGTCCAAGTATTATAGGACAAATGTGCAAATACATGGAATTTGCAATTGTCTATGCAAAATATGCACATCCCAAGTGTGCCTGGGGAAAAGGGATAACTGTCCCCAGGTATTCCTGCTCAGCCATTAGCCATGGAATTCCCCTGGTCTCAGTGTGAACAACCCTGGTGGCTGCACATAAATCAGCTGTGGAACTGGGAAGGGGCTGGGTGTGAAATCAGGACCATTTTTCAGGGGCGCCAATTCTCCTTCTTTTATCGCTGGTCTCAGGATAGTTAGTACTTGTCTTTAAAGCTTGTTTCTTCCAGTCCTGTAGCTTTGTGAGCCTCTCATATTTCATTTAAAACAAAAACAACCAAAAGAAAACATGCAGCTTTTATGGTCACAGGGAAAAGCCTGAAATCAAGAACATACCAGCTCTAAAAGTAGAAAGCAAACTGTAAGAATCCAATATGTGTTATTAAAAAAATATTAAGTCCCTAAGCCACTCATGATTTTTAAGACTGTACTTAAGATTTCTCAGCATATGGCACTGGGAAAGCTGCTATTTTCAAATGCATAATGTTTTATGAACATGTAAGCAGACAAAGCACTGTAGATACATCAAAACACAGGCGAGGAAAGGACCTTCTGCTACAGCAAATTTCTTTCTCCTTTCATCACATGTCCAGCCCCGTAGTAGACTTTGGACACACAGTTGTACCTCCTTCTCTTCTCAGCTGTGTGTCCTTCTCCTCTCTGCTTTCCCTGCCTCCCTGTACATGCACTCCACATTGCAGGCACCTCTGAGATCTCCAAAGCAAACTTCAGACCCTCAACCCAGCAGCACTGGGAAATCCCAGAGCATTCTCAGCTCCTCAAGGTCCTGGGAGCCCAGAAACACCAAGAGAAACACACCAAGGTGATTGTGCAGACATGCAGATTTTTCTGTAATGCACAGAAAACAAATAGCTATTTTCTGGGAGGAAATGTCATAACTAACACAAATATAGTAACATTGAAAGCTCTTCCCCACCTCCCTGTCTCATTTTGGTTTTTTTTTTGTTGAAGTGTGGGGTGAGTCAGTGTTGATCAGATTACCTAGTAAGCAGGTCTCAAACTTCCCAAAAACTAATACATAGAAAAGTTTAAATTAAAATGGAGGCAAAACCACAAAAGCCCCTTGAGCCTGGGCCAATTAAAGTCCAGGGGATTTTTGTGCTAGAATGTCATTTCCGTCTCTTAACATAAATAAGGTGTTCAAGCACTGCTAAACACATCACTTAATGCATGCAGGGACACATCACTGAGAGCAACCCCCTTGTTTTCCTTTATATTTTAAAGCTTTTGTGCCAGTATTCCTGAAGGCTCCAGGACCAGCCAGGACAGTGACTGAAGTTCCCAAACTGATAACACAAACAGCTGCTGATTCTGTAGGAAGGAGGAGGAGAACTCAGGGCCCAGTTTGCTACCAGCTGGCACCGTGCCCATCAGTGCAGTGTCAGATTGGAGAGGCAAAGAAAGGATGCTGAGCTGGCCCCACAAAGCCGCGCTGACGCAGTTCAGCCCCAGCTCTGCAGTCAGCCACGGTGCTGCTCCTCCAGACAAATCTAGTGCAGCCTATTTTAGCTGTTTCTTCTCATTAAATGCCCAAATCGAAAAAAGCCAGTGGAAATAGCACACTGGCAAACTTGAGGAAAACGGGCTGACCGCAGGAACATCAGTTGTGGGTACACAAAGAACAATTTGTTACTACCAGGCAAAGGTGAAGCCAGGTTAATATTACATATTTATGTACACCAAGAAGAAGGCAGTTTGAAAAAGGGAATTAAATGTTCTGAAATGGTGATAGAGAAAAGTCCAATCTCCAAGTTTCATTACAATTGTTTGGTATTCATATAAATGCTCAGACTCTGTGTCATGCCTTATCAAATGACTCTCCCATTGTAAATCATCTAAATTGTTACAAATTCAAGTTAAGAATCAAAAGTGTTCCTTAAAAATCCACTCCTTTGATGTAATGTGAATTACTACTCAGAGAAAAAAAAAAGAGAAGCAGACCTAGATCTGTTTGCTGCCTAATTTAGTGGCAGTAATAGTTCAGCTCTAATCCCTGGAAATAGAATACAAAAGTACATACACACACACACACATATGCAGTGTAGATGCATAAGTCTCAAATAGATGTATTTGAGACTTTTCTTGCATCCAATCTGGTGATTCAGTACATCCTGCTAATAAACACAGCTCCATGACCATGACTCATCTCAGCTGGATCTTGTGTGTGTCAGGCAGCGAGTGAAGGAGGGAGGTGAAGGGGCTCAGTGATGGGAACGTGCTGCTGTGGACAGGGCACGGAGCAGGAGCAGGAATGCAATCAGCTCTCCAGCCAGGAAAATGGCTTTGTCCTGTGCTGGTGGCTCCTGCATTAAACAAATACACCCAAACACACATGTGTGTGTGTGTGTGTACCTGCATCCAGGTGACAAGGCCAGTTTTCCCTGCTCAAAAGAGTCCCCTCACAAAGCCTCATGTGTTCTGCCTCCCCGGGAAGGACTGGAACAGGAATGGGTGTCCAAACTTTGCTCCTTCTCATCACAACAAGACACATTCAACCAAAAGCAGAGGTGCAGGGTGGGTGTCTCTGGCAGAGACAGAGTCCTTGTATCAGGGCAGCTCTACAGGCCTCCATTCTCAGACCAGCTCTCTGCTCCAGCCACTGCCAACTCAATTCTGGAGTGCACACCAAATCCTTTACATGACCCAAAGCCCCAAAACACACATCAGGTATTCAGATTGAGGGAATGACTTCTAGGAGGCTTCCAGGCAGAAAAAGAAAACAAACTGCCATTGCATTTAAGAAAATCTTTGTATTTAAGAGAACCTTGCACAATCAAGGAGAGTGGAACCTTCCCAGACCACAGCTGTTTTACCAAAGCATGACAGAACATGGCAGCAGTTATTTCTGAGCCTTTTCAATGCCAAGTCACTGTGAAAGCTGAAGCTTTTAGTTTCCACTTTGGAGCCATGTTAATGCCCAAAAGTGCAAGCATCAAGTTAGTCTGAAATTTCTATGCCTAAAACCTGTTAAAAATGGATAAGGACCAAATACCTTGGTTGGGGAAATCTGTCAAATCTTGTGTTCGATTTTTCAGTGCATTTACTGCTGCTAGGTTATCTGAGACACTTTAAATCTCATGACTGGTAATGACTTTACCATAAAAATTCCAGTCTTAAACCCAGCCCAGTCCAGGGCATTTTAATATCTACCACTGCCATGGTCTTTTCAGGAAAGACATAATTAGAAAGTCCTGGCATTCTCTCATTTAGTTAACATTTGTTCTAAATGTACTTTAACAATAAGGCCCATTTTCCTCTAGAACAAGACCCAGGCTTGAGGAATGTTCCTCCTCCTACCCTGACCATGAAAGCATTTGAAGGCTCCCAAGTAAATTGCTGGACATGAGACCCCTGATTGCTGTGCCTACACAACTCAGGATTGATGGCTCTAATGAAATTACTGAGTTTTCCTTTCCATTTCTGGCATTAGTCAAGGCTTCATGTCCAAAGATTATTCCACCAGACATGTTCTGCGGATGTGATGGGATTAGCCAAATTTCAAAGCTTATTTTTGACCTCCAGCAGAAAATTGAGCACATACGCTATTGAAGCCAACTGGGACTATAGAACATCAAGTTGATTCATCAAATTAGCTCAAACTGCATGACTGGCTATGGAAGTTGTCAGCTATAAACCTGTCAAAAAGCCATCAGCTTTAATGTTAAATAGAGACACAAAGTAATGTTGTTCAGAATTTGACATTTGTTGGACTTACGCCTGCTAAAGGATGCTATCTGCTTTGTTTCCTCTTAGAAAAATGTGTAGTCTGAAACACAGCCTTGAGAGATTGCTGGAGACAAAAGGTAGAAACCCTGGTTGGTAGAAATCCCAGCTTTAACAAAGCAGATATGTCAGTGCTGCCTCTATCCAATAATGTCAACACCAAAATATCTGCAGTACACAAAGACTCCAAAATCTTTCCAACAGTTACAATATACAAATTTACCATATTTTACTCTGGTTTTTATTAAAAAAAAATGGAACGAACAGCACAAAACAAATGCACAATTTTGTTTTATTTTTCCAAACAAAAGATCAATGAGTTTGGTATAGAATATGTTGGAATAGTTCTGAGTGAATTCCAAATGCCTGCAGATAGCACACCCACGATGAGAGACTGGAGCACTGACTGCACCACCAGGCTGTTCCCTGATTATCACACACCAGAGCATGGGGTAACCACATGGAAGCACAGCTCACACAAAAACTGGGAGGTCAGAACAATGTGAAAGGTCTTGCAACCCCATCCCTCCTTAAAATCCAAAGCATGCTGAGCTCACGTGCTCCCACCCCGCTCTCAATCTGTTCTCCCATGCTTGGGAGGATTACAGAGGTAGGCTGGGACATCACAGCTTTAACTCCACGTTTGTTCAGCTGGCAGCAGCAAAGACCAGACTTTGAACATGGAAACGTTTGGTGCTTCCTGGTTTCTTGTTGTTTTTTCTTTAAATGATGCTTATAGTCCTCTTACAATTTATGGATGATCCGTTAGACTGCACAATACAGTCTCTAACATATTAATGTATATTTTTATGAGCCTTCAGCCCACTGAATATTGACTGAAGAACTGGAAATGAGGAGCTCCTGCACACTCATTGTGATCTCAAATGTAAGCCAGAGTGGGAGCTCTAAAGGGCTTAACCTAAAGATTATAAAGTCTTTAGTGCAAAGATTTTTTTCTTTGCTCTCTCCAAAAATCTTACTGTACTTTGGACAGAATAAAATAGGAATGAAAAAAGCAGGGTGAGTGACTTACCAGAGGGGAACTGCAGAGAAAAAGTGTCAGGCCAAAAGCTCAGTGTAAAGGAAGGAACAAGAGGAGATGCAGTTTCAGATGACCAGATACCAAGTGCCTCTGTTGCTATCTCATGAGTCTTCTTGCATGAGGGACAAGCACTGGCTGTACTGTCCCGGAAGACATCAGAAAGCAGTTTCTGCCTTGTAGAACATATCTTATTGTACTTCCAGTGCAGATGTTATTATACATTATATTAGGGTTTTTTAAATTTTCATTTCAGAACCCAGAGAAATGTATCAATTATTAGAGGAATAGGTCCTGGACCCTGGTCAGGTTGAAGGTCTGGTTTCTCTGAGATTTCCAACCCAAAATGAACCATTGTGCAGCAACAGCAGCACCTCCTAAGCATGTGCAAGGTGATGTTTGCCCCTAAATTCTGCAGCAGGACAGGGCAGCCCCAGGGCTGGCACTGAAAATCAGCATCTCCTGCAGCAAGAGGGATCCCAGGAGCTGCCATCCTGAGCCCTTCCCCCAGGTATTGCAGAGAGCCTCAAATCCCCAGGCTCTCCCTCAGACACACAGTTGAAAACAGACCTGGGAAGCCAGAGAGTGACTTTCCCCATTTCTGCAGCTTCAATATATCTTTAAACCAAATCTGCTTTCTTGCATGCCAATTTTTAGCCTGGAGCCAGGTATTAGAGCTGAGTGATAAATCCCTGAAAGGGTGATCACAATAGAAACTCTGACAGACACTTAACACTACTGGTACCAACTCAGGGAGCTCAGGATATATTTTTCCCCTGATTAGGTGTTGGCTCTGCATTTGTACAGACTCCATAAGCACAAAATGTATGTAGGACACACTGCAAAACTGCAAATCTGTGACTTATTTGTGACCTTTGGGGAAGCGACTTTTTCTTTGTACTTTAATTTTAAATGTATCATAACCACTAAACACAGCTTTTGCAATTGCACATTGTTTTTAAATTGAGCAAAAAACTGGTACTTGAACAGTGACGACTTGATAACCAGAACATTCCCCCTCCCAAACCATAGGCTAAGGTATAATACAGCAAGTGGGACTTGAACTATGACGGGTTTCAGTATTAGCATTCGTAAGATTTGTCACTGTCACATCTTGCTAACACTCAGAGCATCTCATTTTCTAAATATAATGTATCACTGTTTAGTGGCTAAAAATGCAAATTACAAAAAATCTAATCATGTTCAAGAAACTGAAAAAAACCCTCTATGATCCCTGAACCCCTCAGAGTATACATGACTTGATGTAGGACTTTCCCAACTAAGCTCCTCAACAGTGCACAGCAAACCTGTGGGACAGCAGCATCAATAGCCAGAGCACACATTCCCTGCTCTGCACAAATCCCACAGATTTCCAAAAGCATCTTTGACTTGGATTCAAGTGATAAAACACATGAACTTATCCAAAGGAGTAAGAAAAATACCTTCTTAGAGCTGATTCGGATGCTCAAGGTTTAGCTTCTATTTTTCTTGTCTCTTTTTTTCACCCCACTAATAAGACTTCTGGTATCAAAGGAACAAAAGAAAATATTCAGAATTTAAAACTATCTTGTTAAACTTCAAGCTCTAATATCCTGTAAAAGCACCATGTAGGAACCCTTACATCTATAAAAGGCAGATTCTTTGCTAAGGGCATTCTTGGAGCACCTCCCCTCTTTAAATCTAAGCTACAGAGGGTTCATTTGTTTAGTACCCAGCTGAGCAAATCCAATGGCTAATTGACACCACAAGAAGTTTTCCATGTCCTCTGATCTGCTCCACACATGTTCCTGTCCCTTCCTCTGCTTGGTGCTGGTGCTCACCTGACAAAACGGTAAACCAGACAGTTAAAATGAATTTATCTTTTGTACTAACTCCAAACTGTCTGGCTGCTGGGAACAGAGAGTGTGGGTGTTGTGGCCAAGGAGGAAGAGGAGAGGACACATGCCCGGGGTGGCAGGCACTGGAGTGCTCCCATTGGCAGCAGGTTTGCTGTAACCAGGTGTATTGTCACCCCATTGCCCTAAACACCTCCCCCCAGGTAGAGGGAGAAAATAAACCCTGGGTTTCTTTTTCCAGGAGAGTGCCAGTTACACCTTGCCACAAGAAGTGAGAGAGGCTGACGTGTAAGTGGGTTAGAACACCCTGAGTGTGGGGCAGCAGCAGGGCCTGCTCCAGGGCTCAGGCGCTGTGTGAACAACTGGAAGAGGCCGTTCTGGTAAGAGTTTGGAAGTGCCTGGGAAAAAAATCTATTGCAGCAACACCAAATTCCTATTAATGAGGCAAGTGGGAAACAGTGTCATGATGTTAAAATCCCTTTTCTGCTGTTCATTCAGGGCTGTGAGTGCACTGTCAGAGCAATGCAGGTTTACCCTAAGGTACATCAGAAACCAACCTGCCAATCTATATCCAGGATCTTGATTACCATAGAACAACTGAGTCTATTAATTACTGTATCAGTGA
Organism: Peucedramus taeniatus; assembly: GCA_013400575.1. Classification (NCBI taxonomy): domain Eukaryota; kingdom Metazoa; phylum Chordata; class Aves; order Passeriformes; family Fringillidae; genus Peucedramus; species Peucedramus taeniatus. Next base: position 914,160 of record WBNO01027744.1, on the reverse strand, counting down.
ATTCCAACCAAAACCCACTTTAAACCATTGGAATCGTTGGTGGATAATTGGTTTGCTATTAAAACATCTCAGGTCCACCGCAAATCTTACCTGTTCTAAGGAAACTGCTTAGTAGGTGTGTTAATGCAAGTTATTGCTGTTATAAATTATCTCCAGACATTGACAAAAGAAGTAATACAAGGTATATTTTTTAAAAGCTCTGGCCAATGCATGGCTGAATGATTGAGTTGGAAAATGAACCATTCCTTGGGGTTAGCAAATGATTTTTCATCAGCTAGCAGGCTATTAAGCACACCTAGATAATAAACGGATGATTTTAGCAGTAATTCTACTTGCTTCTCATATTTTCCATTTTAAATTCCATGTTACTTTTAAAGGATTCACACATTACCTTGATTTACACCATGGAGAAGAGAGCCAATGATGTCCTTTAATGTCGGAGACAGTGCATTATTATTTATCATTAAATCCACCTTTTTTTTCCCTCCCCACCTTGTGAAAGGTTTGACAAATGCCAGGCTGGCTCCAAGGCAGGGCTATGATTCCCCACACAGGGCACACCCTGGGAATGAGGGGCAGTCTCCAAGGGTGTGGGTTTGCAGCTTTCTGCCTGTTTAATGCAGGATCTTGTGATGGTCATCCTTGCAAATCCCCCTGTCTTCCACAGCAGCTCACAGCTCAATCATGTGAACTTCAGTTACCGGTAGGAACTAGGGAACAAAATCTTTACACTAATGAGATTATTTGCATGAAATGTTATTTCAATAAGACAGCCTAGGGAAGGAGGCCGTTCACACTTGATTTTCCACATTGGTTATTAGATTTCTTGCCCAAAAGAACAATTTGGGGAAACAACTCCAAAGATGCAGTATTAGAACTGATGGTCAGTTTCAATGGAAAATAAACCAAATTTTTAACGTGAAGGGAACTGGAAGCGACAGAGACATTAAAAAGTGGTTGACTGGCAGCTTGTTTCATCCTCATGTTCCAGTGGAGCTCCACCATTCAAACCACTGCCAAACAGGCAATTTTCTGGTGGAAAAGGGATGCATGGGCTCAGATTCTCCCTGAAAATGCCAACTACAATAGCAAAGATGTCTGTGCCTGCCTGCTTATGTGCATTCTTCTCTTTTAGGGCATTCAGAGCCTACTACTCACCACACAATTTCCTTTGTAGCAGCACTCAGAGGATACTGAAATGTTATTTAAAGCAAATTTGTTCAATTGGGTTCATGCGAGTTCAGCCTTAGGGGCAAAAGCAGTACTTTCATACAGGAAGGCAAACTTTTACAATAAAACAAAAAGCACAAATATTCACTGAGTCTGGAGTTTCATTACGAAGTGTGAAGTCAATTTATGGTTGAGAGTTTTGTATCAAAAACAGATGAAATTTGGAAATTTCAAAAGAGTTTGGCCTTGCAGTTTTGGAATGATTCAAACTTCAAATTCAAAATGAAACTGGGAGTTGTGAACTTCAGTGGCTGATGCTGCAGAAAAATGTTGTGATCTACGTATGTATCTATTGCAATTTATTTTCACAAGATTTCATACTTTCCTGGTAATTACAGACCCCTCTTGCATAGGCAATAATTTTCCATTTGAACTTCTCCAGTACAGCCTGTTCCCCTCCTCCTTCAGAGCAGCACTGAACACAAATGCATCGATTTATCACACTTTTTTCCACATTAGCCCTTTAGAAATTCAGCTGATGGACCACTAGAGAACAAATAACTCCCATACTCCTTCATATTTTCCAAAGTTTTGAAGCTTAAATTCTAAAATTTTTTTCCATCAAAAGGCTTTTCTTGCATTTCTTTGTCAGATACTCTGTATGATTTCAATATGAAACCCCATTTTCCAAAGGAAGAGCATAATTCATAGTTCCAGGGGAAAAAAAGCAAAGAGTACAGGAGATCTCAGGATGCTTTTTGAACAAAGAATCCTTCATACCAGTTTCCCCCAGTGTAAATTTTGACTCCTCAGGGAAATCAGAGCTCCTGGGCGAGCTCTTTGCCTGCTTAGTGTCACCCTGACCTGGGCTTGCTCATTTATTCAGGGGCTGAATATCCCTAATCTGTAAAATAA
>WBNO01027744.1:889575-907075 GCA_013400575.1 Peucedramus taeniatus | reverse complement strand
CCAATTTAAGACACATACTGCCCCACTACCTACAGAAACTCTACAGTGTGGATCTTCATCCTGCCTGCTTTAGCTGTGCTGTAGGATGCACCAAGAAACTCCTCTCCCAGACCTGGCTCTTTTAAAAACCTCGCATTATGGCTGGAACTTTTGTTGGATTTGTTGCACTTTCTACTGTAAGGTTATGCCAGTTTGTCATCCTGCCAGTCCTGTTTTCTGTCTCAGTCAACTGGGATAAACACTTAGCCCTCCTTTTTCTTTCCCTATTACCACACCCCTTGCCTGTAACTGGTATAGATTACATCAGAAATTCCTTGCTGAGCCAGCTCTGCTAATAATTTTTGTTCTAAATCACAGAAAAAACCTGTGAAATGTAATCATGTCCATACTTTCGTCCACTGCAAATACCCGGAAGATGAAATTAAATCTTACAAAGAGCAATCCATCTCTTACTCAATCACTCCAGGACAAACTGAAGTGCCAGAGCAATGGTTTTACTGTGTTTGTGTGAACTCGTGTTACAGGCTGAGGCCACGGGCTGGGAATCTGCGATCTGCCAGTCCAGATGGGATTAGAAATCACTGTCACGTATGAAACGTCTGGCTCTCAATGAAATTATCTTTGAGGGGCAGCTTTATAAAGACACTTTCCACAGAAGTAGGAGAGGAGTAGAAAAGAGGCTGTATGTAACTGTACAGCTGAGATCAAATTCAATTAGAGCTGAGAGTTTGCAGCGATTTCAGTGAACTCTTTCCCTCAGTGAGCACCATGCTGGTTATTCAGCCTCTCCAACACCAGTTTATTGACTGCTGTGGCCTGATCACTCCTTGGGACCCATTTTTAAAAGCAGAAGGTGGCACACAGCCATGCTGATGCCCCTGCAGCCACGTTTCTAAAGGAAGTGTGACAGTGAGTGACACATGGTGACTGCAGGGCTGGCACACCCGGCCCTTGCAGCACCTTCTCCCCACATGCACAGGCAGCTCGTGGTACCCACGTGCACACACCCAGCAAATCAGCAGCAGCTTTATCTCCCCTCAGCCAGGCTCTGCTCCTGGAAAACCACTCACTTCAGTCCTACCATGCCTTTTTAGCTAATTGGCACAGAGAGAAGTAGTTAAATGTAACACAAACCAGGGCTTCCAAAGGAAGATAACATTTTTGAAGCCACGATTTCTATTGCTTTTTATTACCTTTACCTATGGTTTATATGGCAAGGGGTCAGAGAACAGATGCAGATGCTAGACTGGGTGGCTGAGTAAATGAAGTCAACTTCTGCAGAGAAAAGCAGAAGGAAGTTAGAAGACATGAGTGAATTCACTTTAGTAGCCAAATGAAGTTTTGACTCACTGCTGACTCAAGTAAAATTCCAATTTAATACACCTCTAAAGCATAACCTCTTCTAGATAAAACAACAGTAATCCACTAACCAAATACACTCAGAAGAGAAAGGGAAATTCTGAGTAAGAGTACAAATATGAATCATTATTCTGATAATGTTTTTGTTATTATTTTTGCAGATGAATCCTAAAGCTCTTAGGACTCAATTAGGTTACCACAGCCAATAAAGACAAAAAGCAAAAGAAAGGCAGATACTTTCTACCTAGACACCGTGGTGATGGGCACATTAGAAATGAGGTAGATTAGATAGATGAACTAGACAGACACATCTAACTGTCCTCCAGTGCACTCATTTGTTTGACAGCCTGGAAAATGCCAACATTCCTGGGATTAAATGAAAATAGAAAATTGCATTTTCACTGTAAAGTATACATGGAACTTTCCTATGTCAGATTCTCTTTGTTAAAATAAACCAGGGCCCAACCACGTCCTCCCAGAGTGACCCAAAGCACAATAAGATAAATGACATAGTATCTAAGGCACAACCAACTGAGAGCCCTTGGGCTGCTACCCTTGTAGCCAGGTTTTAGTGGAGTGATAATGACCTGCATACACGTTGAGACATTAATTTTTTTCCTGAGCTCAACAGCACCAAATATCCTAAACTGCCCATCTTGCATTGCTGTCTTGATATTGTAATTCTTTTATCCACGACTTCCAGCTGCTTTACCTTTATGGGTTGATCAAACAATTTTTGTTCTGTGCTCATTTCCCCCACTTTCTTCTTCAAGAAAGCAAAAGTAAATATCTTGGATGTAAAAAATACAGAAGAACACTGAGTGGAGTGGCTGTCCCCAGAGGCTGCTGGCCCAGGTCTGTCTCTGTGCAGCTTTGCCCAGCTCCCAGAGCAGCACATGCACACAGTGACACACGGTTCACACTTGCACCCACATTCCATCCTTTCTCCAGGATGTGTGCTCCATCCAGAGCTGGCTGTGGCAGCCTGGCAGTGCCCGGGCAGGCTGCTGCTCCTGCCCACCCGGCCCTGCCAGCAGCACTGCTGAGCCCGGGGAGCCGAGCGCGGGGAGGGAGCTGAGCGACATCCCGGAGCTGCCGGGGAGAACAGCATCCAGCTCCTTGTGACAGTTTTCCCCACACAACATCACAATCAGCCAAACATACTTGTAATCTACTGCAGCTGGTGTTTCTATAATTGATAGAGATATAAAAGCCCTTTTTGCTAAAGTTGTACTTTTGTATTTTTTTTCTTGGGGGAGTTGTGAGAAAGCAGCTACAAAAAGCAAGCTTTAAATCTCAGATAATGTAGCTCCCTTTAGAATCCCAAGCTTAAAGCAAGTAGTTACGAGTTTTAGCAATGCAAAAAAAGGGAGCTAAAAACAAACATTTATTTTACTTGACGTAGCAAAACAGTGGATTAAAAAGTTAAATCAATGCGCCGTCTGAATGGTTCCTGCTGTAGCTGCAATTTCAAATGAAATAAGAATGTTATAAAAACTCGCCCATATTAGGCACATTTGGAAATGTCTCCTTGTAACTGTTCTTTAAGTGTTCTGTCTATGAGCACTAACAGGTCACTGCACAGGAAATGCAAAAATATGTTACATTTTAATCAGGGCATATAAAACACTGTCTAGAATGTTACATTGCCCTTGGGAATCTGAAGTAAGTAGAGGAACTTTTACAAAGTCCAGGTCACTCTCCCCATTACATCACTGTTTAAAAAAAATATTATTAGGTTACATTACAGAGATGTCATGTATTAGAACTTTCCCAGTTGCAGGATGATGGCTAAGAGATGCTTATTTCCTTGGAGAAACTCGTAATCGCCCCCTTGTTCCCCTGCTCATACTTTGTATATTGGAAATAGTGCATTTTAACTGAATCAAAATGTTTCCAAACAATTATAAAGAGGGAGGACTAATATAAAAATGAGACTGCTCGTATACTCACAGCAACAACAAATTTCAGCACTTTTACCCTAACACACACACAAATTGAAACTCTGCCTGGCTGTACCTCATAGGTGATAAAAAATGAAAGAAGGGATTTTAGCAGACATGTTTGGGAATGATTAAGGTAAAATGTCCCTAATCCAAACAAATGGAAACCCAGATGTTGATGGCATCATAACATTCCTCTGCCTTCCCGCAGCTCTTTCTCCACATGATTTACATTTGTTTAACCCAAATCACAAGTTTGTGAAATCTTTAATAAGTTCACCAAAACAGCAAAAGAGTAATGCAGAGATGACTGTTTTCTAGATTAACATTCTCAGGATTTTAGCTATTTAATACATAAATGCTGGAGGTGACACAAACCAGTACAATAACCTGAAGGCAACCTGTTCTGCTGAGCCTGATTTGACTTTTGTTGCTGACTTCCACATAGAAAGACCAGATTTATAGGAAAAAACTCCCACGGGGCAGTAAACAAAATGAAATAAAATAAAATAAAATGAAATAAACCCCTGTCTCTGAGTAAAACCGAAGTGAGAGCCCCAGGGGCCCAGGGCAGGTACCCACACAGCGACCCAGGGACCAGCCCTCCCCCATGGGCATGTTGGGGCGAGAGAAGAGCTCTCAGACTAGCAAACCTTTTATCTGAACAGGTATCTGTGGTTGAAACTCCTGGCAGGATTCTTTGTGCTGTCTCCAAGCTGCTTTTGTGCCACAGCTACTTCACTGCCCAGAGTGCCCACGCTCTCTTCTGCCTGACCCACCCCGGCCATGCCAGGCCTGGCGCCGCCACTGACCAATCCCCCGTCCCACACCCCGACACCTCCCAAACACACCAAATATATCAAATATACCATTGCCACACATTCTATATGGGGTCACCAACCTGTCCATGTGCTGCCTGAGCTCTTCCACTCTCCTGTTGGCTCTGCCATCCAAGGGCAGCCCTGTGCCTGCCTGGCTCCATCTTCTCCTGGTTCCCGCACCAGGAATTGGGATTTTTCTCCTTTCCATTGGATTTTGCACTTTTCCTGAGCTGCCTGCACCATGCCTGTGGATGGGATCTCATCTCTGCCATTCAGCTGACATGGAGGGCACAGCTCTAGTCAATTTTGAGGGGATATTTTGACTTTTTCCCCACAGAACAATTTCCTGCCTCATGCGCGCCAGGCCCTGTGGGCCATGGCGGCCCCTCAGGCCTGGTGCTGCCAGCCCAGCACGGCCCAGCAGGGTTTGCTCCCCAGCTGGGCTGGATGGATTTCCCTCACACATCCTTTCTGTCTGTGAGTTGTGGATGAGTACAGGCTTTGGGAAAGCCAACTGGGAGTCCCCTGTGTGGAGCCACAGCTGTTCCCATCCAGGCCTGACCCGGCCCAGAGCTGCCGGACGTGCTCCCAGCACAAGCTCGCGGTCACTGTGGTGCTCTAGGCTGACCAGGCAATAAAGTCATGCACACGAGTCTAGCCCCATTTTCTCTGCATATTTGATAATTTTATACTTTCTGCCCCTGCTTGTCCACGTTCTGCTCCCAAAATCTCTCTGCTTCTTCCCTCCAGGCCTGGGCTCCAGATAAACACAAACAAAACCTTTTCTTCATCCTCCTTCTGCTCGGACCCATTGCTGCCCCTGCAGCCATCGTCCTACTTATCCCCAGCTCAAACGTTTTTTAAGGGAATGTAATTGAAAAAGGGAAGCCAAGAACAGAGCATGTGTGGTGGGGATGGCACATTGGAGAATGCTGTGTCACCTTCTAAAAATTCTTTGGCAACAGCAACTTTTAGGCTTTATAAGTCAGACAAATTTGGGTGGATTTTCTCAGGGAAAGCAGAAGATATCTCTGAAAAATGTTCACGTCACTGCCAGAAAGCTCAGTGGTCCCACAGCTTTGAAATAAACCCTGATGAACGTCTTCTAATTTTTTGCCAAATAACATCCTACCCTAAATTACAGGAAGAACGTTTTAAGAAAGAAAACACAGATTTTAATAATGAAAATGGTCACTTCAAGCAGCTCAGAACTGGAAACATTAGAACCAGTAGGAATCAAACTTCTCAGCAGGAAACCCCACACAATCTGGACTATAAGGACTGTTGAGTCCATAATACAGAAGTTATTGCTGCCGTGCCCTGGGCTATCCAGTGCTCCCACATCCACACAACACTGCTCTCAAGGACCATGATGGTTTTCTGTTCTGTTCAAGATTTTCCCTATTTTATCCCCCTTTTTATTATCACACATCTGAACTTTTATCACATTCAAGGCCTGCCAGGCAGGTGAAGATGCTGAGCCCTGGGCACCCATCTTGGCTACTTGTGCTGCCCCATCCCCTGAACCTTGCTCTCCAGTCTGAGCAACCCAGATGGAGAAAGAGCTCATCAGACAAAAAACAAAACAAAAACCACATCTGTAATTCCAACCACAGAAAAGGCTGATGACTTGTGCTGTCATATTTGAGCTGTTTTTTCTCATGCACAAGTAAAACAATAACCAGGCGAGGCTGAAAATCCCAGGTCTGAGTCTCTGATTCAGTCAGAGCAGCCCTTGGCCATAAATTTCAGCACTGACTTAAAAATTGATAGAAACCCTTTTTAATCATCAAGTATTCAGCTGCTCATTACTGATATATACTTTAATGATGTGCCTTTAAATTTTGGTCTAGTTTAAAAAATAACGTTTCCTCGAATTCCATACCAAATCCAGGCCCTGTAATTTTGCTCTGGTGCTTTTTCCTTTCTAAGGTCTACTTGAAACACAAAATTTAAAGAGTTTGCTCTACCAGGTGATATTTTGTTAGCTTTTGACAAAAGAAAATATTTAATCCCTTAATATTTTTTCCCCTGCGCTGAATATTAGTTTAATTGTCACAAATAATTAAACTCTTAGCAGTAAGAGACATCTTCAGACATTTTGACAATACATATTAAGAGACACTTTAAGGCAAATCTGCACAGATCGGCTTTTATTTGTTATGCTAAACGATGATGCATCCTGATTGCATTTGTTCCTTATTTGTGTGTGCAACAGGAGACGTACTGTGAATGATCTGTAAGGAATAAAATGACAGTATTTGACAGGCTAGGAAATGTCTGGGCAAGGATACAGGAGAAGGAACCCTGAGAGGGCATTGTTTATGGAGGGGCAATGGGGAGAGACACTCCCTTCAATCTAAGGCAATGAAAGGCGCCAACAACTAAATTACAGTTAATAACAGTAAGAAATAAACATAAATTACATATACAAGGCTCGAGCTCAAGGACTTTGGACCACTAAAAATATATATCATTATATCAATTATCAACGAGAGACAAATTCCCATCCTGGGAATTTGCATACGAACTCTAATAACCTACTATTCAGAAATAGAGGCAAGTATTAATTTCCACATGAAAAGGAGCCATGGGAGAGCCTCCCAAGCCCCCAGCTCTGGAGAAGAAAGGCCCACCTGGTGATTCAGCACCTCTGCTTGAGAGGGTAGCAGGTGGTCTCCCAGGTAAGGCAGATCAGCCCTATATTACCTCAGATTTATTCAGAGTTCCTGTCAATATAATGGCTGAAACGACCATTGCTGAGAGGTAATATGGTGTGAAAATAAACATAAACAACCCTTAATGAATCCAGAGGCTATTACCTGCACCATATTTCTTCTATAGGCAATACATACATCTCCAGTCTAGGGAAACAACATAAAAGTGCCCCTGATTGAGGCCCAATTCCAGTTTACACAAGAGAGGGAACTTAAGGGAGGCCCATGGGAATTTGGTGCTAAAGGCTTTTGAAAATTCAGGTCTGTCTTTAGCTGTTCTTTAGCTGTAAGGATTTAGACTCCCTAGGACTGCAAGCTGAGCCTCAAGCTCTATCACCAGAGAATTCCAACCTCTTCTGACAGTCTGGGTGGAGGAAAATGTGGATGGCCTCTGCAATTGCACCAGGTTTTACATACTTCTCAGGGCAATGCTTTATAGAAGTCACATCCAGCTCTGATGCAGAACAGTTTATGGGAAGAAAAGTAACAGGAACCAAATTCTCTGGTCCTGAAACTTACCACTGACCAAAAACCAGAATGTAAAAAACTTGATTATTCTGTCTAAAACTCCTGTTAGTCAAGCTCCTTTGGCTTGGTAGAATTAACAGAGCTCTGCTTTCTCAAACCATGAGCCCTCCCGTTTTTGGGAGCTCCTGGCCATGAGCAAAGTGCCTCTTCCACCACCACAGGGAATTGCTTGGGATGGATGAAACTGCATTTCCACCTTCCCCAGGGTCCCAGCTGGGCTGTTCCCTCTTCTCCCCCAGCACACGCCGGGGGATGCCTTGAGCTTCCAGCCCAGATTTCCCTCCTGAAAATGCTCTGATGATAGAAATGTGATCTAGTACCTCGAGCAGGGAATTGGGAGCAAATGCTGCTTGACCTTGAGCAAATCAGGTAAAACCTCCTGGGTTCAATTTGCCTTTCTGTACAACCGAGGGGAAATATTCCACATCTCTGGGGTTATTCTGAGGAGTATCAGCAAGAAATCCACAGAAGAAAGGTGCTAAGTGTGAAGAAATATTGCTCCACTGCCTAACAAAGAACACAAATACGAGCAGGATCCACACAGCTAATCATAAGCACTGGAAAGCTTTTAATTTTTTTAGCATTTAATGCTACAGATGATCAATATAACTACTTAGCTTCTTTCTCCTTTCACGTGTTAATTTAGTGCTACTTGTACTGTGCTTATGTATGTCATGACACGGCTGAAAAACGCATAAAAAAATAATTTTGGTAGACCAATACAGCAGCTGGCACAAGCTTATGTTTCTTCAATACAAAAAATAAAATCATAAAAGACCCAGAGCTTTCCTGTGAAGTCCACTCACCCTGCAGGAAGCAAATGAGTTCTTCCTATATGTACAAAGAAAATTGCAGACCTTATAAATCGTGCTGGTGATTTGCCAAGCAATTCACACAAAAAAAATATTTATATATGGAAAATTCAGAGAAAAATCTCTCTATGAAAAATAGAAATTACTTCTGTCCAAGTGCAGGGTGAGTGATAGAAATAAGGTTGTTGTCTGCACACGCCAAACTGCACCAATGTGTGGATTTTCATTCCGATCTCCTCTAAGCAGAGTTTCACTAGGAAAAAAAAAACTGAGCTATCAAGGTATTCTAGAGAATTTAATTATTTTCATTAAAAACAAGAACTGTAAGCTGCTCTTTTTTTCAATGGAAATTCTGCACCAATTCCACATAAACAGACCCAATACCACTTCAGCAAAGTTGCTTTGGGAATATGTAACAGCCTTTTTTAAGTTATGAAAGCAATATTGGATGAGATTTACTACAATTTAAGATAAGTGGGTCTTAATTTTATATGAACAGAGAGACTTAAAAAGCAGGCAGGAAGAGTTCCAATTATATTGTGCTGGAATATCAGGCCCTGTGCAAAATTGCCCCTTTTCTGTTTTACATGCATAAAAACAAGCACAACAGGCTTTTCAATTAAATGAGTCTTTTGAGAGAGATGCAGGAAGAGCCAGTGAGCTCCTTAAAACTTTATTGCTTTTTATCTTTGTCAGGTAGGGCTGTGAGTTGAAAATGACCTGTTCTTTGCAGCACACAGTCCTTCCTGTGAGCTTTTTCTTCCTGTTTGACCCATCAAGTTGAAAGGTTTCCCAAAACGGGAATGCAAGGCTTGATCTGGATTAGTTTCTCCCATATACTCGGTATACAACTTGGTAGCTGTGCTTTTCCACAGCCATCCAGAGCTCAGGATGTTTCCCAGAGTCTCTTTAGCATTGGGAGTAACTTTAATGAGCCTCAGTATCATTAGAGGAAAGCAGTTTACAGAACACAGGGAGAAAAGACACAGAAAGGAATAAGATACAGCTCTAATAGATACAAGCCATGGAGATGAAAGAACGAAGTCAGCATCTCATTTGCATTAATACAATAAAAATACAGCATTAATGTTGCTAGTTGTAAATTTTTTTTCAATAAAGTTCAGCCTGATTATATCTGGGAAAAAGGTAGGCTGTGCATTCCTCGTAGTATTTATCCTATAAAGAGCAGTTGCTGCCTATTAACTTTCTAGATTTAATTGCCACTAAAAGCAATCTCCAGGAAACTTCAATTGAAAGTCACTCCTCAAGAACCGATGGTCTGAGCTCTCAGAACTGCTTTGTTTATGGCAATACAAAGCCAGAGCTCCAATTCACACAGCTCCACTCCATCATTATGTTCAGTATTTTGTTTACTGATATTATGTGTGTGTACATCTATAATTATACACCCAGACACACACACCAGTTCATCACCAGAATCAGGCAAAAGCAATACTGCCAACCTTGTTTATACAAAAAGCACGAAGCACAACCTCAAAAATCATGAGACTGGCTGAAAATGATGGGAAGTTAAAAACAGTCACTTTGAAAATCAAGGCATTTTTCTCTGCATAAGAACTTCTAGCCTGCTTGTTTTCAAGCTCCTCTCCAGAGCGAGCAGTTTGAAATAAATTTCCTTTTAAAATGCATAGTGGACACTTGCATAATCATCATCAGACTCCAGGAGCTGGAGGTTTGAAGAAAATAAACCCTAACAAAGGACTTTCAGTGGACACCACTCCTACCAGCACAGTTTTAACATTTGGGCAAAGATTGGTGCAATAATCAAAAACTGCTCTGAACAGCCGAGCTCTCCAGGTGCATCCCTCTCCCAGACAGGCACTTTTCTCCCCTCCTTGCAGGTATGGATGTGTGCATGCCTGAAAGGGATCAGTTTCTCAGACATTTAGGACTGTTTGTTCTATTTAACTGTGGAATTTTACCAATACTTGGGACCATCAGGCGCTGCACGTTAGAAACTCTGTATTTTTCACAATCTGATCCTGTCATTTTGAAGCTATTGTTGTGCCTTTCTTTTTCCTAAGGCAAAGGGGAAAAACCTATTTCTTTTAGGGAAACAAAGATTCTCTTCATTTTTCTAAATGAAACACTTAATGCAACAATTAGATCAGAAGACCAGTTTTTCCACTTCTTTTTTTTTTGCCTGAGAAAGCTCACAAGGTAATGGATGAAAAGCCAGCAACAGTTGAAGAGGGATGTGTAAATCTAATGGGAAACACTGTGCTTCTGTGATGCTTTACTCCTTGAAACCTTAAAAAATACACGGTTTGCTGTCAAGGTGCTTCTGAGTTGCAGAAGCCGTTATTAGAACACAGTAAAAATTACTCTGTGCCAGCAGCCTCAAGTGAGAAGCCACCTTAATGAGAAATAACTGCTTTTAGCCCCTAAAAGCACATGGAACTTTCAGGCTTTGGATTTGCAACCCCATTTTCAGGCATTTTCCTGGGAGCTGCTGCCCCTGTGCACAACATGAACACCGTGCCTTATAAAAGGTTTTTTTAAAAGCCCATCTCAGCTCCTGGTACCCAGAACCAGTGCTCAGTAATTAACAGAGAGCATGGAAACGTGACTGGGGAGGGAAGCAGAGCAAGCAGAATATCTCAGTCATCCAGACTTCAGGAAAGAATAGCTCACAAGCGTTAGGAACAGAAGTTCCAAGCAGAACTGTCCCTGGATTTAAAGCTTAATGGAAGAATCTGGTCCCTGTTCAGAGGCAGAATGCTTCTCCAGGAACATACACATTGAATTTTGTAACTGAAGAGCCCAGTCTTCCACAGACAGTCCTTCCACAGGCCAGTCACCCACTGAAGCAAAGTGCTGAGTAAGAGATTCTGAACTGGGCCCACTCTCATGTAAATTATTGTAATTAAATAGGTAAGGAAAAATCCCTGCTCTTGCATGAATGAAATGGAAGATTTCAGCTCGGAGTATAATGTGGTTCCACTTGGCTCCTGTATCAGATTGGGAGACAAATGAAAATGTCTCTCTGCTTGCGTGAGCACGCTTTGGAGGTAAAACTTCACAAATATTTTCATTATACAGAGAAGAAGGAAAAACAAAGGCTTATTCTAGCAGCAAAGTCTGTAGGATCCCATCTTTTTAAGGCAGAACGTGGCAAACACATCTCAACCCGAGAAGCATTAAACAGAATTTGAATAATTTTACTTTGCCTTCGCTAATAATACGTCATCCAGTGGAAGAACCAGGCCTTATTCTCCCCTCCACCAGCTGACATGATATTTTTTTTACATTTGAGCTCTTAAGATCTGCACAATAGCTTAACACAATAAGTGTTTAGCCTCTGGTTCCAACTGTAATTGATAGAGTACAGTTCCATTCCCTCTGCTGCTGCTAAGTTGGGAATTGCAGCCACAGCAACTGACAGCTTTTTTTTCTCCGCGAGTCTGGAGTTGCTCTCTGGGAGTGATGTCCTCATCGGGATGGGAAGGGAAATGACAGCAGAAAAGCTCACCCTGGCCCCGTGCTACTGAGGGACTCCAGGGACCTCTGCTAGGGGAAACAGCTCCTTCAGGTGGGTGCTGATAATGAGAGCAAAAATCAGGAGGAGAAAGCTCCGGGAGGAAATTTTAAAAAACCCTGCCGGTTTGGAGAAAATGGGCATCTCAGGGAGCACGGAAGAGGGAGAGCAGTCATGCACTAGAATTTCTGACAGTGGACATGCTTTTGAAAGTGCTGTAAAATTGTGTCATTTGCTGATGGAAATGTCTTTTGTTTCCCAGTCACAGGGGCTGAACTCTGGGTGCACCCCGCTCTTCAGATAGTGGGGAGATACTGGGCTTGGATAAATGAGAGGAAAACTGAAACAGGGAAAAAAGCACCAAAATGAACATGAGTTCAAATTGTCCCGTTCAGGCCTGAGTTCTGACATGGGAAAAAAAATTTCCGAGCAGCTTTGGGCTTAGGAGCCGACTGCAGAATTTAACGCAGATGGCGACTAATTTTGGTGCCTCTTTAGTTGCAAAAGTACCTATTTTTGAATATATTTAATTAACCAGGATTTAAAGGCTCCTCTTGTTTGTGAACACCTTGGCCTTTTTGTCATCTGTCAGCATGGTGATGTGCACTGTAAGTGAAGGGTTCTGAGGCATGAACTGTTTAGGTGGTTTTGATGTGCAGTTGCTTTTCTGGAGGATGTTGAAACAAAACAGTGCTGCCATTTCTACAGTTTCATTCAGCACTGCTTGCTTGGAATCCGCTGCCATTGCCCCTGTTACAAAGGATACAAACAATCCTGAACAGCCACAGTGCTCCTGGTTACATTTATTGAGATACCTCGCTGCCTTTTGCCATAGCAATACAGGGAGCAAGCCTTGCTGGTTATTTACTCTGCTCTCTGCACAAGCAGAATTTCACTTTCTAAATACAATTCTGGTTTAAATAACCTTTCCTACTAAGGTGAAAGCTGCAGCTTTAAAGAACTCCCTGCTCACCGTCTTCTGCTTGTTGTTCTATGAGGACTCTTCCAAAAACAAACCCGTGTTATTCTACAGCTCCAATAAAGAGAATAAATGTGCCTGAGACCTGCTTCTGCTGTACTTCTCCCCAGCTTTGGTTGTTAGCTAGTCTGCCGGGGCTGAGAGAGAAAGAAAAGAAGAAATATAAAATTTCACCCGCAAAGGGCGTTAAGTCCAGATTCCTCTTTGCAGGCTTTAAAAAAGCAAACTACCAATTCATGATCACAAAATAAAATATGCACATTTAAACAAGCTGCAGGGGAAAGGAGAGTTTAATCCAGTGAAATTGTGTTTGAAAGCTATTTCATACCCCTAGGAATAAAATCTGAATAGCAATTCTGCTTTGCTTCCACCCTTTTTCCACCCTCCTGTTAATATATTACCATTTGTTACGGAATCCTTACGAGACTTTTGCCCCAGCCGTGGCTGCATTTTGCTGAAGGATGAAGGACTTTGTGGGCCTGAGCCTCCTCTTGCTCACAGGAGCAGTCAGAACTCAGTGATGCTCCGAGGGAAGCGAGGTTTGATTTGCACCTGAGCGGGGGAAGAATCAGGCCCCGTTTGCAAAGCCCTTTGTGCTGAGCTGGGGTGAGAGCCCCAAGACAAACGGGCTGTTTATTGCAAACACAGGTCCCATCCTAAAGCAGGCTCTGATGGAAAGAGCTGCAACTCTCTGCCTCAAGAACTATCGACTTGGAAATGACGCTCTCAAAAAGCGAGGATGATTCAGAAGAGATTCGGCCCTGCAAAGATCAAAATGCGTTTGACATCGTTTCGGTGTTGATGTGAAATAAAGTGGCTCTAAAAGTGTAATCGGAGAGCAGAAATCCCCATCATCACACATAAATAGTGCCCCATTTATCCAATTACACTCCCTTGTTTCATTACAATGCTCTGGAATATATTTCTTAGGAATACAAGGCTTAAAATTAATAATAGAAAAGGACAAAATTGCCATGTATATTTCTCTAGATAGATTTTCATCTAACAGCAGGACCTCACTTCTGATTCACTCGCTGGTTCTCTCTAACCTTTACATTATTCATTAATCAAACTCGAAACCTGCTTTCAAAGTCAGTGCATGGCAGTAATTATTTACAGTTGTGCATAGTATTTAATTTTAAGCAATGACAAAAGCAGGCATGTCCAGAATCATAAGGCTTATCATTTTTCTTCCCTTGGAGGTGAACTATCTGAAGAAACTAAAAGTTGCAAACTTCTCTTCAATATCTCTGCTGCCATCAAGACAAAATGCAGTGCAACTGATACCTTTGAACTCGTACAACTAAAAATAAATAAAAGTGAAAATTAAGTAATATATAATGTATTAACTCCTTTAAATAAAAGGACTAAGGAGCTTTGCTATCAGCCTTGATGAGAGATACATTTCTTATTGCACAGTCTGTCTCCTGTCACTTTGAGGTATTTTTCACCACACAAAACAGAACCTCAGTATTATCCCTGAAAATGAAAGTCAGTTTTAAGAACTATATACAACAGGCACGTCTGCTCTTTGAAACTCCCCCCTACCCCCCACAAACAGACAAATACAACTTCAAAGCAGGAGAACTATTGCAAATGTATAAACCTACTTCAAATAGTTCTGCTGGCTGAAACTGGACTGCATTTGCAGGATTTTGCTCACCTGAAACAACATTGATCTGAGGAGAAATCTAATCAAAGAAATGCACCACTGAAGAGCAATGCACATTTTATAATGAGAATGAGAAAGGAGAGATCTAATTGTGGTCATACGAGTTTCTCCCTTGTCATTAAGATCTTAAAAATGCTGTAGGATCCTGGATAAAAACATCTCTTACTGTACCTCAGCAGGGAAACCCCGGGGAACAACAGCACGGGCTTTGCTCGCAAAAATTTACTTACTGTATCCTATGTTTCTAAAAAAGAACACCGTGCCCCTGCCACAAAAAGATACTACACACATTCCAAGTGAAAATCCTACTTTGAAACCCAAATAAAATGAAGCCTCATGTTCCTGACAGAGAGAAAAAAGGAGCAGTTCTAGCACTGTCACTGTGCCGATCAGCATCCATGAAAAAACAGCTATTTATTTATCCTGCAAGTTGAAAATGTGAATGCCTTATTCAGATCAAACCTCTTGGTGAAGGAAATAATATTAGCGACTCTGACAGCAGAGGCCTCCCGAATACATATATACATGTATATATATTTATATATTTATGTATTTATATATTTATATAAATATGTGTATTTCTAGCAGAACTGTTATTTACGGCGATCACCATAAATTTGTGCTCTTTGCCTGCCAGCAATCCCAACCTGCATAGGTGCATTTACTGGGCACGTCCCAAAAGCTTCTGCCTGCAGCCCATTGTCCTGCACCCGAGGAAATGCAGCCAAAGCTGAGAGTTGATAAAAGTTCTGCGTGTCCCAGTTTCTCTGGAGTGACATTTCCCCCCGTGTGGATCCCAAGCACTACTTTGCAAAGTTTATTCAAGTGTGCCACTAAACTTGCCCATACGTTTTGTCCCACATTTGCTGTGCTACACCCAGGAAATGTTCACAAGGGCGAGGGAAAAATTTTAAAGTAAAGACATCAAATATGAGTTTTCTTTAAAGAACTAATCCAAGGAAGGACACAAAGGGAAAAAAGAAGGGAAAAAACCCGCCTACATTAAAAGCCAAACAAGATAATAATTGTGCATGTCTGGCTAAGAGAATCTAGAGGGCAAGCCTTACGTCATTGGCACTTGGGTTACCATGGTGAGTGATTTATTGATATATATCAAGAATGAATAGATCAAAGGCAGCAAGATGACAGGTGATCAATCAAATGTCAAATCAAAGCTGGCAATCAACTGGAAAGCTGATTTTTCAGTGGGTGGGTCTGGCAGAAGAAAAATGAACTTCCATATTGCGCTTCCCAGAAACAAAACCCCACCACACTATTAAAAAAAAATAAAAAGCAATTAAGGAGCCTGAAAGAAAACTCTTTGAAAAGATTTACTATACAGACCCACTCGTCTGTTTCTTTTTCTTGGCCCCCAAAAGAAAAAGAACACCCTACAATGACAAACAAAACACTTCCAAAGTTGCAAACTATTTTCTTCTGTTAAAAAAAAAAAATAATAAATTGCAAAACCACTTGGCATGTGCAAATATATAAACTCGGCTACGAAACAAAAGAAGGATTTGATTTGAAAATGTGGATTGTCTTCTAACAGTCAGAACGTTTCATTTTATTTCCTGTTGCAATTTTCACCACTGATGATCAAAGGCTGAACTTCCCCACCGGGTTCATCAGCAGAGAGAGTCCCTGTACTATTTCAGGCACACAGAGCGCTCTCTCACACACACACCCGGCCAGAACTGCCACCAGAAATACGGCGAAATAAAAGATTAAACACCCCGACCCACTTCGCGAAACACACGGATCCAAAGCGAAAGGCACCGGGAGGGGGGGAAAACCAGAAAGGAGGAAAACAAAAAAAATTAAAAAATCTATCACAGAGCGCAAAGCGAAGGGAAGCCCGACTGCTTTCGGTTCGGGCAGGGGAAGGGGCAGGGGGAGAAGGGGCGCCGGTGGAAGAAAGTTGGGGGGAAAAGTTTCGGGCGGGCAGCGGGGAGCGGGGAGCGGCGGCGGCTGCGAGCCGGGGGCAGCGGCGGAGGGCGAGGGGACTGCCCGTGGCACAGCAAAATCCTGGCAATAAGGAATGAAACTGGCTCCACGGACTTACGGAGGGAAAGGGAGGGGGAGGGGGGATAAATAAATAAAGATCCAGCCCGGAAAAGCAAGGGTGACCCTAAATAATAATAAAGATGGGGGGTAGGAGTGGAAGGAGTGGAGAGACAGAGGCTGTGTAAGTGGATGGCTTCTCCTTACCTGCAGCCCGTTTGGGTGCTTGCTGTTTCCTCCTTGGCATCGCTCTACTTTCTCCAATCTCACTTCTGTCCCCAGATCCGAGAGCCCTGAGACGCTCCTGAGCCGTGTTCCTCTGCCTCTCAGCTGCTTCCCCAGCACCCCCCTCAAGCCTCCCCTGCCCCCCTCCTTTCCACTTCACTGATAGGAACCTGTTTGGTTTTTATTTTATTTTAGAGATCTAGGTTTCTTTCTTTCTCTCTCTCTCTCCTCTTTTTTTTTTTTTTTTTTTTTTTTTTGTTTTTTTTTTTTTTTTTTTTTTTTTTAACTGTTGCAACACTTGCTTTGCTTTGATTCAAACATCCAAGCTCAGGAGCAAATGAAAGGCGCCCACAGTGCCAGAGAACGGTAATAAATAAATAACAAAATAGATCTGTATATATTAAAAAGGCAGCTCTGGAGAGACTGTGGGGCTGGCTGCTTCCTCCCTTCCCTGTCCTGTCCTCCTCCTCCTCGCAGAGCCGTATGGCGGAGCGGTGCCCGGGTGTGCGCGGTGTGTGTGTGTGTGTGTGTGCGTGCGTGTGTGTGTGCGCGGAGCGCCGCAGGTTCCGTGCTGTCAGATGCCAGGCAGTGAGTGATATGGGAGCGGACAGGGAGGCTCGGGATGGGAGGAAATGTGGGATCCGCACACACACGCGCGCACACGCACCCCCCGCGCGCGGGCACACGCGCGCACACGCGCTCACACGCGCGCACACGCACACACACACACGCGCGCCCCGCACACACACGCGCGCACACGCACACACAGGCAGGGCGAGGCGATGCCAGCGAACATCGATCCGCCGAGCAAACTGAACATTAACAAACTCCTCCTCCGCGACCCGATGACAGGAGGAAATTTACTCCGCGCAGCCGGGCGGCAGAGCCGTTCATTAAAGAGACAGGGCGCCGGCACCGCGCCCGCCGCCGCCAGCGCCGCC